>JAXQQM020071166.1:0-83538 GCA_034641835.2 Pinus albicaulis | reverse complement strand
TTGACTAGGTTATCAAAACTTGTATGCCCCAATCGCTTGTGCCATAACCAAATTTCATCTGTTTGACTTAGGTAACATTTATCTTCTTGGATTCTACTGAGAATGTAAACATTATCTGGTGTTCTTACTCCTTTCGCCACAAGCTCTCCTGAGGCCAAGTCTCTTATTTCACAATTTTTTGTACTAAAGACAACATTATGTCCTTGGTCACAAATTTGGTTGACACTTAAGAGATTGTGTTTGAGCCCTTATACCAGCAAGGTATTTTGAGCATTTCCTAGTCCATTGACAAGGGTAGCAGTCCCTTTTCCAGTGATTTTAGCAGATCCACTTCCAAAGGATACATTTCCATTTTTCTTGTTCAATGAGATAAACTTCTTTTGGTCACCTGTCATATGTCTCGAGCATCCACTATCCACGAACCAATGATTTTTTTCACTATGAGCACATAGAGCTAGGCCACATTTATCAGTTTTGAGATTTACGTTTTTAGCTTTTTCCCTTTTGAGAGGGCAATTTTGTTCATTATGATCATAATCATCACATAATGAGCAAGACAGATCAAACTTAGCCAAAGGATCAAAGGAATTGTAAGTTTTGATTTGTTCTTTCTCTTTAGGCCCACGTAGTTGGTTTGGTTGATTATTCAATCTTGGTACTTCATTCTTATGAGCCTTGCAATGCTTAGCTTGATGCCCAAAGTTTTTACAATTGTAACAATGCCCAAGAAAAATAGTTTCATACCTGTTGTAGTATACATAGCTTGAATCAACATCCTTCCTTGAAGTTGCTCTTTCAAATCTTGGTTTTGATATGTGACCTTTTTCCTGGGATGATTTTTCTTCTTTTGGATGGCAAGAGAGTACATCAGCATAACTTCTGACATTATTCTTCGTACTCGATGATTCTCATTTGAAACCAATTCCAGACTTGTCATGTTGAGGTCTCTGAGTGTTAAGAATGTTGTCAAGAGCTAGAGAGCTTTGCCAACTCCTTTTGATTTGCTTCAATTCCTTTCTTAGGGACACTATTTGAGCTTCGAGTTGCATCTATTTGGGGGGTATCATCATCTTTGCTTAATTTACAATCTGTGGTCATTGGTGTGCTCATAGGTGCACAATATTCCATCCCATATCTTTTAAGCATGTATTTAAGATATTTTTCTTGAGATATAAACATGCTTGCAGAGGTTTGAGACATTAGTAGCCCAAGAAAGTACAACAACTCACCAATCATTGACATCTCGAATTTTTTGGACATATTTAGAGCAAATTCATGGCTCATTTCTTCATCATTGCTAGCAAATATTAGATCATCGACGTAAACAAAAGTGATCAAATTTTTTTCCTTGTCCATCTTCATGTAGAGATTTCTACCTACCACTCCCTTTTTGAAACCTTCTTGTTGCAGATAGTGATCCAACTTTGCATACCATGCTCTAGGGGCTTGTTTTAATCCATACAAGGCCTTTTTTAGTTTGCATAAAAGGTCTTTTCCTTCAGCAAGATCAAATCCTTCTGGTTTCTCCATGTAAACTTCCTCCTTGAGATCTCCATTCAGGAATGCTAATTTTACATCCATTTGATAAACCTTGAATCTTTTTGAGCAAGTAAATGCTAGAAACATTCTTATGGCTTCCATTCGAGCTACTGGTGCAAAGCTTTCTTCGAAGTCAATTCATTCGATTTTCGAGTATCCTTTGTAGACAAGTCTGGCTTTATTTCTGACGATTTGTCCATCTTCATTCATATTGTTTTTGAATACCCATTTTGTTCCAATTATATTTTTATCTTTTGGGCGAGGTACCAGTTCCCAAGTCTCATTTTTTTCAATTTGATACATTTCCTCTTCCATGGCCTTTATCCAATGAGGATCTTTTCTTGCTTGAGAAAAATTTTCAAGTTCTATTAAAGATAATAGAGCCACATCATATTTTCTAGGGGTGCTTATCATCCTTCTTTGAGTTTGGATTCCTTCATCTATATTTTCGATGACCTGTTCTTCTATATGATATCTTTGAACAAACTTGATCGTGGAGGGATTTTGTGAAGATTCATTTTGAGGTTCTCTTTGAGGTTCTTCATTCTCCTCTTATTTTTTAGGTTCTTCTTCTTCACTTTGTTCAAATAAAGGCTCAACTTTATGATCTTCAATTACTTTTTCTGGAAGGCCTTCATGAATATTTACATCAATTCTTTCCACTATTCTTCGTAGGCAATAGTTGTAACATTTGTAAGCTTTGCTCCTAGTGGAGTATTCAAGAAATATTCCTTCATCAACTCTTGAATCAAATTTACCTGGTGAGTCATCAATTATTTTTATGAAGCATTTTCTTCCAAAAACCTTGAAATATTTTACTGAAGCAGGTCTTCCTTTCCATAATTCATAAGGATTATTTTCATTATTTGGTCTTATTAGAGTTCGATTTAAGGTGTAAAATGCGGTGCCAACTACTTCTCTCCAAAATTTTGGTTGCAAATCGGCTACTAGTAGCATTGTCCTTTCCATTTCTTGAATGGTTTGGTTCCTTCCTTCAACTACTCCATTTTTCTGGGGTGTCCTAGCAATAGAGAGTTCTCTTTCGATTCCATGCTCTTTCCAGAATTTATCAAACTCTTTTGAGGTGAATTCTCCTCCTCTATCCATTCTAAGACATTTAAGCTTAGAATCTTTCTCATTCTCAATGAGAGCCTTAAGATTTTTAAAACATTCAAATGCTTCATATTTATATTTTATGAAATATATCCACATCATTCTAGTATATTCATCAACAAATAGAGAAAAATACCTTTCACCCTGAAGAGCTGGAGTTTCAGTTGGCCCACAAAAATCTGCATGAATAATTTCCAAAGGTTTTGTTGTTGAGAACTCCTTAGTTTTGTGGCTAGTTCTGGTTTACTTTCCATGTTGGCATGGGCGACATACAACTTGATTTGGTTTGCGCATTTTTGGAATATCCCTTACTGCATTAATTTTGCTGATGTTGACTAGGTTATCAAAACTTTTATGCCCCAATCGCTTGTGCCATAACCAACTTTCTTCTGTTTGACTTAAGTAACATTTATCTTCTTTGATTCTACTGAGAATGTAAACATTATCTGGTGTTCTTACTTCTTTTTCCAAAAACTCTCCTGACGACGAGTCTCTTATTTCACAATTTTTTGTACTAAAGACAACATTATGTCCTTGGTCACAAATATGGCTGACACTTAACAGATTGTGTTTGAGCCCTTCTACCAACAAGCTATTTTGAGCCTTTCCTAGTCCATTGACAAGGTTAGCAGTCCCTTTTCCAGTGATTTTAGCATATCCACTTCCAAAGGATACATTTCCATTTTTCTTTTTCAATGAGATAAACTTCTTTTGGTCACTTGTCATATGTCTCGAGCATCCACTATCCACTAACCAATGTTTTTCTTCACTATGAGCACATAGAGCTAGGCCACATTTGTTAGTTTTGAGATTTACACTTTTAGCTTTTTTTCCTTTTGAGAGGGAAACTTTGTTCATTATGATCATAATCATCACATAATGAGCAAGACGGATCAAACTTAGCCATAGGATCAAAGGAATTGTAAGTTTTGATTTTTTCTTGCTCTTTAGGCCCACACAATTGGTTTGGTTGATTATTCAATCTTGGTGCTTCATTCTTATGAGCCTTTCAATGCTTAGCTTGATTCCCAAAGCTTTTACAATTATAACAATGTCCAAGAAAAATAGTTTGATGCCTGTTGTAGTATCCATAGCTTGAATTAACATTCTTCCCTGGAGTTGCTCTTTCAAATCTTGTTTTTGAGATGTGACCTTTTTCCTAAGATGATTTTTCTTCTTTTGGATGGCAAGAGAGTACATCAGCATAAATTCTAGCATTATTCTTCGTACTTGATGATTCCCCTTTGAAACCAATTCTATACTTGTCATGTTGAGGTATTTGAGTGTTAAGAATGTTTTCAAGAGCTAGAGATATTTTCCAACTCCTTTTGATTTGCTCCAATTCCTTTCTTAGGGACATTATTTCAGCTTCACGTTTTTCACAGATATCATCCTTCTCTTTTAACTTTATGTTCAAGAAGTCTTCCCTTCTTTTTCCTTCCTCTATTTCTAATTTGAGAGAAATTATCTTGTTTTGTAGATTCTCATTTTCTTCAATGGCACTCATTAGCAAACTATCCATGTTTCATTCATCTTCTATTTCTGAGTCATCATCATTTGTAAATTCCATGAATAGTGTTTCTTTGCTTCCAACATAATTACTTTCCTCATGTGACTCATCATCGCTTTCTTTGTACTAATGCACATTTCTAGTTGATTTCCTCTTTATGACTATAAATTCATCTTCATCAGACTCATCTTGTTTAGAGAAGAATTTCTTCTTATTAAACCCTTTCTTCTTGTAAATCATTCTTTTAGAGTCTTTTTCATCATCACTATCATGTTTATGAGGACATTTTGCAGTGTAACGACCTATTCTTCCACAATTGAAACAAATAAGAGGGTACTTACCTTTTAGCTTAGATCCCCTTTTTAGTCTTCATACAAATTTAGCTAACTCGTTTTCAGTATCTGATTCATCACTGTTGTAATTCCATCCTTTTCCTTCTTTTGTAAAATTTGAGGCTTTGAAAGATGCTTCTTTGAAATTTTGGATCCCTTTCCTCATCTCATAGGAAATAAGGATTCCATGAAGTTCATCCATCTTGAGAGTATCTAGGTCCTTCGTTTCTTCTATGGCACTTACTTTGGAGTCGAATCTATCAGGAAGTGATCTCAGGATATTTTGAACTATGGTGCTTTCTTCAATATTTTCCCCTAGTCCTTTAAGAGAGTTAACCACTTCAGCTAATCTGAGGAAGTATGATGCAATATATTCTTCATCATCCATTTTTAGACTCTCGAATAGTCTTCTATAAGTTTGAAGCTTTGCCTTCTTAACTTTGGAGTCCCCATCATATAGCGAAACCAATTTATCCCATACTTCTTTGGTTGAGTCACAGTTCGTGACTTTCGTAAATTCGGAATCAATGATTCCACTAGTGATGGAATTTAAAGCTTTAGAATTAGCAATGAAGAATTTTCTGTCATCTAGATCAATTGGAAGACCAGTGGGAGCTTTGTATCCATTCAAAACATAGTGCCATACTTCAAGGCCAAGAGACATTAGATAGTAGGACATCCTCTTTTTCTAGAAACTGAAATTTGTTCCATCAAAGATAGGGAGTTTCCCTGTTGCTTCCATGTTCTTCATTGTGCCTAAGAATCCTTCTTCTAGCTGTTAGGCTGATAATGAAGAAGCTGGCTCTGATACCAATTGTTGGAAATACTGAGAGGGGGATGAATCTGTATTTATTTTTAATTGTTAATTATTACTAGTTAGATTCTTCACAATTAAAGACAGAGAGATATATATAATAATAATAAGAAGAAGAATTAAATAGATCTTCAATCTCCTTTTAATAATAGTATACAATAGATGAGAGAATGGCACCAACCCTTTTAGTGAAATAGGAACCAACCTATTTTCCAAGCACCAACTATTAAGAATTAAAGAGAACTTCAATCCCTTTTTAATACTAGTATACAATAGATGAGAGAAGGGCACCAACCCTTTTAATGAAACAGGCACCAACCTGTTTGCCAAGCACCAACTTGGACTTTGATAAGGCTCCAACCTCTAGGGCTTCGACCCTATCTTCTCAAGGCACCAACCTTGTGTTTAGGGGCACCTACCCCAAGGACACCAATCCCTCAGTCTTCTTTTTAATAGAAAATGTGTGATGTACTTACTTGACTACCATCAACAAGATTCTTCACTGTACTTTGTCCATCATGTGACTTCAATAGTCCTCACATAAGTCTGAGTGACTGTCCACGGAACTGGTCTTGAGATATACCATCGGACTGCAATCCTTCTTCTCCTAGCCATCAATCCAATCTATTATAGGTGACTGTCCCTCCTTAGGTGATTAGACCGAGTCTCTGAAATGAACCACAAATTACTAAGTCCAGACCCTTCAAAAAGGACTGTAATCCAAGCATAAGACAAACTATCTGAGCTTCTCAAAAAACTTAGATCACAGGTTCGAAGACTGTTGCAATTCAGAGCTTGGAGGAGCCTTCAACAGAGGCCTGTCCACCAGTCCGGTATCCCACAGGTGGCTGTCACGGGTGCACTTTTATCCACATATCTGAGCCCTCTATTTACTGATCTGAAGCTTCCAGAGGTGACTTTTCTTCAAGGTTTATTGTTGGTCTGATTTTCTTATTGGTGACTTTCTGAGCCCTACTTTGATTCTCCACAGGCTGAGCTACAGATTCAATTTTATCTGGTCTACACCGCAGATCTGAGCTCTTCAAACTGATCACATGAATTGAGATTAAGGTCCGAAATTTTGTACAAGTCTGACCCTTCACACAAATTATTGTCCACTGTTCGAAATCTCAATGGAAGGATAACCCAATCAATATGTTTTTTAAGTCCTCCTCAGCCTTAGTTCACAAGATGTGAACTCTCCTCAATGTTCTGTGTTTCTCAGATTTTCTTCACCGAATTTCTGACCAGAAATGTATGAACGCAGATTTATATATATAGTGGTGTGTCCCTATGAAGAGACACATCCATTGGAAGAAAGGTCGACATTATATGACTGCATAGGTCGGCTTGACTGCAAATATATATATATATATATATATATATATATATATATTTATATTTACCTTAAAAATTCAATTTCTCACAAAATAATGGGAGTTCTGGGGCAAGTAAGAGCTTGTTGGAAAGAGGGAAAAATCCTCTTTAATATGGTCTAGGATTAATTGTGAAAGGATGCCTCCAAGGTGTCTAAATTTATTTTTCTTTGTGACTGTTCATAAAATTTTAGTGCAGAAAGTGATTGGGACAGTAAGAGATCATTAGAGCTTCTTCATCATGGTGTTTCTTCCATGTCATCATATGTCATAGTGCAACATCTATCAATCTTCCATTAAGAGAGCTTATATTCAATTCAATGACAATTATTGACCAACATCCTCAAGCACTTAATTTGGTTGCTTGATATCCTTCTCCACTTTTTCTTGCTTTTGGTCATCATTGTGAGCCAAACTTCCTCTGTTTTCAACTTTAGCATGCTGAAAATAAATATCTCCTCTTAACTATGTATGATTTTCCATATGAGATCCAACTGTCTCATCCTTCTTCTTTAAAATAGAATTCAAATTCTGTCTCTCTGCTTTGACATTACTTGCAAACATACACAAATTATTAATTTCAAAATCATAAGGCTCAATTTCCTCAACTGATGTTTCAGACATCACTGCTCCATCTTCAAGTTCAAAAGAAACCTGTTCATCTCCAGCAACTTTGTCTTGCTATAGCTCAACTCCTTTGAGCTTCTTTGTCTTCAATTGAACATCTATAATCTGCTCAAGCTTCCTCAGCTCCTCTATTAATTGCATATTCACCTGTGGTTCTCTCTTCTCTTGTAGCTTATGCCACTTCATTTTCTTTCTCACTCTGTAACCAAATCTCTGGTCTTATTTGCTTCTCTGGAACAACTTTATCAACAAATTAAATTTCATTCTTATCTCAACATTTTCTCTCTTATACTCTTCATCCATTCCATCTGCTTTGACATCTTTCTTTACTCTACTTCTACTGTGGTCTCTCTAAGATCCTCTGTTATGACTATCAACAATCATCTTCTCCTCTATCTCTATGAGTTCCTCGCTCACTATAAGTTGTACTTAAGCCTCTACAATAGAAAGTCTTCCCTGCTATATTTTCCTCACCAAGATTTCCTCTATACTTGGCCACTAGTCCCCTCTTTGGAACTTTCTTTGAGCATTACTCTACTCCTTCTAGGATTCAAATCATCCGCACTTTTGAGAACACAATTGTCCTCTTGTATTTCAATCACAAATGAAATACTAGGTTCTGGCCACACTCTTCTTTCACTCAGAAACTTTACCAGCTTCTTTCATCACTGCTTCTTAAGCTTGTGATCTCTTTTGCTGAGATACTTCATTAGCTGCAATTACTAATCTCCAATCTATATTTTATCCTGAAAAACTCAAATCGGAGTTAAATAAAACAATACTTGCATGATTTCTCAAGCAATCTCCATCCACTCTTCACACTCTAGTGAATCTTTGTTCTCCACAAGAAAACAACCATCGTTGTGCTTTCTTTATCCTTCTACAATCTATTCTTAAGAGTATCACTTACTCCCATCTTTTTTCATACTTTACCTCTGTATGCCTACTGCTTGTCAGATTTCAAATCTAATCTCCTCTTTCTGCAATATCTCTGTCAATTTTTTGCAAATAACATTTTCTTTACTGATCTCCTCTTTCTTCTGCAATCACACTTGCATTCTCCTTCCATTTCATGCAGAATCTTATTTTTCTCTGCTACCAAATGTCTTCTGCATAGTTTAGCTCTGCAGTCTTCATTTATAATAATTTTTTTTTATTAACTGTTGGCTTTAACCTTCATAAGAGCTTTAACCTTCACTGATACCAAATGATGCAACCAAAATGCCGCTTAAACCCACATACGCAGAAAATTTAAATTGTTTTCCCGTTCCCAAGATTAATACTCGCAACTGAGTATATATATTTAGAATTTAACATATTCAGATAGGTTCACTTAATTCAAAGAACCTTGAAACATAAACAATAAATATGATGATGTGAAGTATTGCGATGAAGACATCGCATCGTATCTTCGCAACCCAAACTTTATCACACTTCGCAACTTTGCACATTTAAGTTACACCGTTAACCTTTAACCCCTATGATCACCTGCAATGTGTGATATGCGCTTAATCGCTATGCCAACATGTGGCTCCTCTTCGCAACTTATCCCCTTTAACTTATCGCAATTTCTATTATTTACCGCACCACAAATAAAACAACTTACCGAGCGATGTCTTAAACTTAAATACTGAAATTTCCGATTACGATGTGCGCTTGGCTTCTTCGCCCGACACGTGTCCACTTCGCAACTTTCCAAACTTACCTTGCGAAGTAATCTTAACCGTCAGTCTTTTGCTTTGGATTTTGCGACTTAATCCTCACCGTCCTTTCTCTTTCTTTGGAAATATTCTAAGGTTTCACTGCCTTAATATTTTCTTTGTTTCCTTCGATCGCCACCGCTCTGTGTCTTTGTTTCCTTCACATTATCTTTCCTGAGCTTGTTCGGTATTCATTTACGCTAATCTCTCCTGAGATTTCTTCTGTTTCTTCATTCATCCCGACTAGGAATTATCACACTTGCTGCACACCTTGCACGTTGTCTCAATCCCGAATACATAACACCCTTTTGTATTACTTCTCTGAATCCAGGATTCGGCTTTGTTTCTCCTTCTCGACCTGCACACAATTTTTAATTGCTCCAGACTGGAATCACACATGATTCTACCCAGCCATTAAGTCTTATTCACACAGTAAGACTTATTCATTCATGAGCATTCATCAGAATTCATACAACATTGGTTTATTACACAGAAACCAGATTACTCATTACGGATCACTCAGCTCGTAACAAGACACAATACAATCGCATGAATTCAAATTCTCATTAATAAAACAGATTATACATATGTGAGAAAACCTGTTTACATTCTGTATTTTCCTAATGCTCTCTTTGCATGGCCTTCTCTTCTTACAGAGCCCTCTCTGTCTCTTGCCTCTCGCCTCTCTACTCTACTTTTGGTCTAATCTTCTTTATTTCATTTTGGCCCCCCTCTTTCTTCGAAGCTTACAATTTGATTTATAATTCAATTCAGAGCTTATCTTCTCTTATTCAACTCCTACAAACTTGTAACCACTTCTGTTTTAAGGAAATCCTAATTTATGATTTTTCTATCTTCTTAGCATAAACAACAAATTTCCTCTCTAATATCCCATTTCTTAAGGGAATTTGTTACATTGACTCAACACTCATTGACACCTAGCAACTAAGCATATTTCCTATCAATGCTCACTAAGAAATAAAATACTTTTTTACATGAGTTTTACATTGTCTCTTTACAATAGTTCCTCCTTGAACAAATGTCAAAACCCTAAGGTATGATTTCTACTTGACTTTTGACTTAGAGCAGATGCTCCTGCATCATAGACACAAAACTCTTCACAATGCAAGAGGTAGAGATGGGTATCAAGAAGTTGGGTGCTGGAAAAGAAAAAGACTTCGCTGAACTCCGGGAAAAGTATCTAAAATGGGGCTTAAAAATTCTTTCACCTCACATCACAAAATTTTCAACAACATCATACAGCAGGGGTTCCCCATAGATTGGACAACTAGTATGGCAATACCTCTTTTCAAGAGTGGTGATGTCAATAATCCCTCCAATTATAGAACCATAATGATAAACCCCTTGTTTGAAAAGTTATTTGGAAGCATGTTAGAAAATAAAAACAACAAGTGGGCGGAAGAAAGAGATAAACATGCTAAAGGGCAAGCATGTTTTAGACCTAAATATTCCACAGTGATCATTGTATAACTTTAAGACACATCATTGAAAAAATTTGGGAGAAAAAGGAAGGTTTTTTATTGCTTTGTTGATTTTAGAAAAGCCTTTAACACAGTTCCTAGGGATAAGCTTTGGCGCAGAATGGAGGAACTCAGAGTTCCCAGGCATTAGAGAGCAGTTGTGCATAGGTTGTATGAAGAGGTGAAAGTCAAAATTAGAATTTCAATGGGCATTTATGAAAGTTTTAGAAATGATATCGGGGTCAAGCAAGGTTGCCCATTATCTCCTACCCTTTTTGGTTTATATATTGACAAGTTTGAAGAGTGGCTAAATTCGCAAGGTGGTGATGGTATCCATTTGGGAAAGTTCGATATAAGGCTTCTTTTGTACGCAGATGACGTTATATTGATTGCTAAATCGGCTCTTAGTTTGCAAGAGCACTTACGTTCCCTTGAGAATTTTTGTAGAAGGGTGGGGATGCAAGTCAATATTAGCAAAACGAAAGTAACGGTTTTCTCTAACAACAGAAAGCATAACCAACATAAGTTCTACTTTGAAGGCAACATTCTGGAAGAAGTTGTAGACTACAAATACCTCGAAATTGACTTCAACAGAAATTTAAGTTGGGATGGTTGTAGAAAAGAAAGAACTTTAGGGGGTTGGAAAACATTTTATGCTCTTCAAAACAGGTGTAGAGAGGCAGAGCTATGGGACTGGAAAACCACTCTAACTTTTTTTGGGCTTCTAGTGATTCCAGTGATTCTCTACGGTTGTGAACTGTGGACCATCAACACAACCGAGATATAGTGGAAACAAATTGAGAAAATTCAGAAGCGTTTGATAATTCAAAATTAAAAGTGCAGTTCCTTATACTATCTTGTTAAGTGAAACGAGCACTGATCCTATTGAAGCAATTGCTATGGTGCGAGTCATAAGGTATTTGAAAAAAATTGAGCAAATAGAAGAGGGTAGATGGCCTAAGATTGTGGTTAATGACAAATTTTGCAAAAGAAAGAATACTTGGATGCGACAAAATAACAAATGGTTTAGTAAATGGGGGATTTGCTTAAGCATGTGTCATACAAACAGTAAAGAGATAAAAACTTTTGTTATGGATAAGTTCCAGAAATGTAGTTGGCTAGTTGGGAGAAAGAAGTACTACATTGAAGAGTTTAACCCAACTCATAATCATCAACAAAAAGCGTACATGGGGGCGAGTATTTATTGGAGATCTAAAATTCTTATTGCTCAATTAAAGACTAATTCTCATCAACTCCGTTGTGAAACAAGGCGATGGAAAAGGCCAAAAGAAACGTGGGAGGAAAGAGTATGTATTTTTTTCTCTTCCAGAAAAGTGGAAACAGAAAAACATTTCATTTTAGAATGTGAGGCATTCAAAGACACGGGAAAATTATGCAGGTATTCTGACAACTAGCTCTTGGGATAATCTATTCAGCGAAAAGTTTGTCGAGAAACTAGAAGCATTTATTGTAAAACTCCACACGAAAAGGGCCGAATACAAGAATCAGATGGAGAAGCAATTTTTCCCATAGACTATTTTTAGCCTCGCAAACCTTAAAAATACTTGCTTTCTTTCTTTCCAACCTTCACTTGACATACTTAGCCATAGGACAACAACAATGATTCAAACATCAGCCAATACGGACCTACAATACGTATTAAAAATAAACTTCTGCCATCCACTAATCATGCTACAACAATGTAATACTTGGCAGCTTCAGCTACACAACGGTTGCCTGATTGATGCTTCTTCATCAACACTTCTGTGCAGATACGATCCAAAAGAGACGGCTATGTTGTATTCGGCTCCCTGAAGGATTATACCCTCAGTTTTTGGCGACCTGTTGATGTGTTTACAATCTCCACAACACTCCCATGCAACTAGACTCGGTTGTTGACTGAAACCTCCGTTAGGTATCTCGACGTAATATTTGAATCAAATCGCATAGCTACACAATTACTAGACCAGATCGGATTATCAACGCTGGCCAAGTACAATTTTCAACGTTTGCATGCACAATAGTGTATAGCATCACGAATTTCGTCCTGGGAATGACATCGATTAGCAAGACCTTCAACGAAGATGATGCGGTTGTGTATACTAGCGGTTTCTGTTGTAGGCTGTAGCAGTCGTTGACCCTCGCGTGTCCAGTAAGCGGTATAACGAACAACGCTGGCCTGCTGGTCATATATCAGTGAAATAACCATTAACCTGCGGACCGATACAGTTCATTCATCCATCACGCAAGTTCAGTTCCCCACATCCATCTAGCGGAGAAGAAATCCGCCATTCTGGGGCAGCGGGCACTTCTGGAAAGAATATGCAATCCAGAAATGGGATTTTTTAATGTATGGTTCTTCGTCAATTTTATACAGAGGACAGAGGACAGGGACAGAGCAGCAAGGGAAGAGCATAGAGGACAGGGACAGTGGGCAGAGCAGCAAGGGCAGAGCAGCTAGTTTTCAGTGGATAGCGGGCAGAGCAGCAAGGACAGAGCAGCAAGTTTTCAGTGGTCAGACCAACAGAGATTGAAGAGTTAAGCATAAAACAAAGGGTCAGTTTTGGGCAGAGATTTTGATTTCCCTTAATATCATCATGAGAACGGAACAAGAAACTTTAGAACCCGTAGAAACAAATGATATAGGGCAAGTGAAAATTGCCTCATCAACGAAAATTGGGAAGTGGGTTTGGGTCAATGCCAAACAATATCAGGGCATTTTAAAAAGAAGACTAGCTCGTCTAAAATGGGAGCAGACAAAGAAGAAAAAGTCTCAAAGGGAGAGTATTGTTCGCAAGAAACAACATTCAAACAAGTTTTCTTCGCAAGCATGTGGCAACAAGTCCAAAGGAAAAGGAAAATCTAGTGATGAGTATGCTTTATATAGTCCCACATCCACACCTCTCACTTGGTCATCTGACCTTTATGTGAGAGAACTCTTAAATGTAAAAGAAAGTTTGGAAGTAGTAGAAGCTAAAGCGTTGGAAAGAGATTGTACAATCCATATAATAACAGCTGAAAATCAGGCTTTAGCAGAAAGCAACAAAGTTCTGAAGGAGCAAGTGTCATTACTACAGGAAGCTCTCCGAATAGGGAAAACAGAATGGCAACGCATGAAAGTGGAGGTGCAAAACATGAAGAATTTTGCAGTGGAAAACACAGAGGTGATGAATGTGAATCCACCCCAGGATAAGGGGAAAGCAGTTGCTCAAATAGACAACAATGAAGAAACATCAAGAGAAGGGAGGAAAGAAGATCCCACAAAACTTTCCAAAACTTGGGCTCAAGTTGTTGGCAATTCTGCTAAGAGGGAAGGAGAAACAAACACTCAGGTTAACAACATGCAAGATAGAGAAAGCAAGGAAAGAATGGATAGAGCAACAAACATAATTATTAAAGGGGTGAAAGAGTATGGTAAAAATGAATGTACTCTTGCCCTTGCAAGAGACTTCTTGAAAGACAAACTCCAATGGCAAGGACAAGTATGTCAAGCATGGAGAGTAGGTAAGCTCAACGGTGAGAGAGCCGGGCCCATAAAAGTCATCTTGCCCAACTTGCATGATAAAGATATCATTCTGAGAAAGAAGCAACTCTTAAGGGGTTCTCGGTTTTTTATAGAAGAAGATTTAACTGTAAGACAACAAGAAGAAAGGAGGGATGAAATGACAAAAGTTAGGGCAGCAAGAGATGAGGGAAAAAGAGCATGGATTTATAAAGGTAAAGCCGTGATTGCGCAATTTGGACCTCCTTCCAAAACAATGCAACAAAATGATAACAAAGAAGAGGCAGCAAACTCTTTAGCAAGAAATGAGGAAGAAAGGTCATTATGGGCAAGCAAGGACAAAGACTCAACTGTGAGTCTTGCATGTCAAAACAAATAGCAATCAAGTCTTACCCAGGTTTCCTTAAGATTAGTTTGTTGGAACTGCAGAGGTTACCCATGGAGACGAGGACCTGGGTTAGGGCCTATTGCGGAAGGTAGAGACATAATTTGCCTCATAGAAACACATGAGCATGAAGGGTGTAAGACACCTTTGTTTGAAGGGTATTGGAAGATAGCAGTGTGGAACAAGGCAGCAGGGAATGGCAAAGGGCACTGGGGTATCATGGTATTAGTAAGAGAAAAGAAGGTCGTTTCATTCAGCTAGAAAAAGAAGACCCAAATAAACAATTTGTTTGGCTTAAAATATCAGAAAATGGAAATCTCATTAGAATTGCAGCATGCTATTTTGCACCGCAAGTTTCAAAAATCTACAAAAGTAGAGGGCTTGACCACAAAGATCCCTTTGCAGCCCTAAAAACCGATATTGCAATATATTCTCAGCTAGGTGAAGTCCTTATAGTGGGGGATTTCAATGCTAGAACTGCAAGTGAACAAGCTAGCGTTCTTTGTTGTAAAGAAGACAATGACCCTATCTGGCTTACAGAAGAGAGTAATCATCAGTGGAAACGAATTTCAGAGGATAAAGGCTGCAATATCTTTGGAGAACAACTGCTTATGCTATGTGGGGCTTTCGATTTAGTCATTTGTAATGGGTTGACTAAATGGGAAAAGTCCGGTAATTTCACTTGTAATACTTACAATGGAGCAAGTGTAGTAGATTATGTAATTTGCTCGCATAGTTTGTGTGAGAAAATGGAGGAAGTGTTGATTGGAGATCAAATTTGGGACTTAAAATCATATCACAAGCCAATCTATTTAAGTTTCTCTTGGACCGGAAAAAAGCAATTAGGGTCGAAAAATCAATGTGTTCAACAAAATCCCCCAAAGGGCAGAATTCTTTTGAATCCAGAGAATTGTAATACCTTCAAAATAATGCTAGAGAGGCTCTTCAAGGAGGAGGAAATCCCATCTCATGGCCTTCATAGTCACAGATTAACACATTTAATTCAAAGCGCACTTGCTGAGTGCAAAAGAGCAAAAATTAAGAAGTCCGAAAAAAATTGCTTTCCGGTTAATGCTTGGTTTGACGAGGAATGCAAAAAGGCAAGGAGAAGGTGGAAGGAATCGGACACAGATAACATAAAGCTCAAAGCTTACAAGCAGTTAGTAAAAAAGAAAAAAGCCGATTTTATGGTTTCAAGGAGAGAAGAACTAATCTTCCTCGGGAGAAATAACCCCAAATTATTTTGGAAGGAGCTCCAATCGAAAAAGGTGCAAACTGAAAACAACATTACAGCTTCTAAATGGTTTGACTATGCAAGACAACTTTATGAGCAGGATCCCAAGGTTGACCCTCCTCCCTTGGTCAACACAGACACAAAACCCTTCACGGTGCAAGAGGTAGAGATGGGTATCAAGAAGTTGGGCGCTGGAAAAGCAAAAGACTTAGATGAACTCCAAGCAGAGTATCTAAAGTGGGGCTTAAAATTTCTTTCACCTCACATCACAGAAATTTTCAACAACATCTTACAGCAGGGGTTCCCCACAGATTGGACAACTAGTATGGCAATACCTCTTTTCAAGAGTGGTGACGTCAATAATCCTTCCAATTATAGAACCATAATGATAAACTCCTTGTTTGCAAATTTATTTGGAAGCATGTTGGAAAAGAAAATTAGCAAGTGGGCAGAAGAAAGAAATAAACGTGCTAAAGGGCAAGCAGGTTTTAGACCTAAACATTCCACAGTTGATCATTGTATAACTTTAAGGCACATCATTGAAAAAGGTTGGGAAAATAAGGAAGAAGTTTTTTGTTGCTTTGTTGATTTCAGAAAAGCCTTTGACACGGTTCCTAGGGATAAGCTTTGGGGCAGAATGGAGGAACTCGGGGTTCCTAAGCATCTGAGAGCAGCTATGCATAGGTTGTACGAAGAGGTGAAAGTCAAAATCAGAACTTCAGCTGGCATTTCTGAAAGTTTTAGAAGCGATATCGGGGTCAAGCAAGGTTGCCCATTGTCTCCTACCCTTTTTGGGTTATATATTGACAAGCTTGGAGAGTGGCTAAATTCGCAAGGGGGTGACGGTATCCATTTGGGCAAGTTCGTTATCAGGCTTCTTTTGTACGCAGATGACCTTATATTGATTGCTAATTCGGCTCTTGGTTTGCAAGAGCATTTACATTCCCTTGAGCATTTTTGTAAAAAGGTTGGGATGCAAGTCAATATTAGCAAAACGAAAGTAGTGGTTTTCTCTAACAAAAGAAAGCATAACCAACATAAGTTCTATTTTGGAGGCAGCATTTTGGGAGAAGTTGCAGATTACAAATACCTCGGAATTGACTTCAACAGAAATTTAAGTTGGGATGGTTGTAGAAAGAAAAGAACTTTAGGGGGTTGGAAAGCATTTTATGCTCTTCAAAACATGTGTAGAGAGGCAGAGCTGTGGGATTGGAAAACCACCCTAACTCTTTTTGGGCTTCTAGTGATTCCGGTGATTCTTTACGGTTGTGAACTATGGGCCAGCAGCACAACCAAGATGCAGTGGAAACAAATTGAGAAAATTCATAAACGTTTGATTACAAACAAATTCAAAATTAAAAGTGCAGTTCCTTATGCTATCCTGTTAAGTGAAACAGGGGCTGCTCCTATTGAAGCAATTGCTATGGTGCTAGTCATAAGGTATCTGAAAAAAATTGAGCAAATGGAAGAGGATAGATGGCCTAAGGTTGTGTTTAGTGACAGATTGTGTAAAAGACAGAAGACTTGGATGCGGCAAAATAACAAATGGTTTAGTAAATGGGGTATTTACTTGAGCATGTGTCCTATAAACAGTAAAGAGATAAAAACTTTTGTTATGGATAAATTCCATAAACATACTTGGAAGAAAGAGCTAGAGAGAAAGAAGAAGTACTACATAGAAGAGTTTAACCCCACACATAACCATCAACAAAAAGGCATACATAGGGGCTGATATTTCTTGGAGATCTAAAATTCTTATTGCTCAATTAAGGACTAATTCTCATCAACTCCGTTGTGAAACAGGGCGCTGGAAAAGGCCAAAAGAAATGTGGGAAGAAAGAGTATGTATTTTTTGCTCCTCCGAAAAAGTGGAAACAGAAAAACATTTCATTCTAGAATGTGAGGCCTTCAAAGACACCAGAGAAAACTATGCAGGTATTCTGGCAGCTAATTCTTGGGATAATCTATTCAGCGAAGAGTTTGTCGATAAACTGGGAGTGCTCATTGTAAAACTTCACAGGAAAAGGGCCGAATACAAGAGTCAGATAGAGAAGCAATCTGTCCCATAGGCTATTTTTAGCCTCGTGGACATTAAAAATTCTTTCTTTTCTTCTTTCGCTCTGGTGCATACTTACAGGCCCCACATCCAACATCCTTGATTCTGCTACGACCTCTGCTACAGTTTGGATCAGTTTGGAATCGATCTTCAAAAATCCCAGGTACGGCCTCCAATAATAATTAAATCGACCAAATCGTGAAAAAGATGGTAACTCGACCCCTTGACGGTGGGAAACTCGTGCCAGAAAAAGAGAATACGACATAGACAAATTATTCGACCTTTCTTACCTTGACAGAGCTCTGGAATTTGTGTATCGATACTCTTATTTCTCTAAAGGAAACGTGCAAGCATCTCGGAGAGAAATATAACTCAAAATATGTCTTGGCCTCTCTAAGAACTTGGACACCTTTTGCAAACCCAACAAATAAACCATGGGTCCCTTTAGAATAAAATTTGCACGGTTCTTTAAAATTTTATTCCAAGGCTCTTGAAAATTTTGATGATTACGTCCCTTCTCAAACAATCGTTTCCAAGGCCCCACTTACGAAATAATATGCCACAACTTTTTGGATTTTAACAAAATTGTAATTCTTGCCACTTTAGGAAACATTAAAAATTTGGCAAATGAAATAAAATATTTGGCCTCGTGATCTTTGTCCCGACTTCATGAAAGAAATTTTTTCTACAAAATAATGTTGAATTTTCTCTGGCAAAGCTCTCAATAACTATCGTAACTGGAAAGACCAAGGCTCTAATACGACTCTAATGCCAAAAATTTGGAACGTTCTTGAAATTTTAACTCACAAATACTTCAGATAAATTTTCCATCCATAAACAGAAGATTTCCATGTAAAATTTAACAACATAGAACATGCAAATAACAATAATGAGTAGAAGGAAATATTAGCTTTATTTATAATATATAAACTAGGGTTTTACATGTATATCCAACTGAAATAACTAAGATGAAAAGTGGGCCTCCAAGATAATCTGTAGCATTGCACCAACCTCCAAATTGAACAGTTGCGCTCTTCCTCCAACAACAACTGTTATTGAATCAACAGAAAGACGATGACGAACCTTGAAGCTCTACGAAACTCCTGAATGAAGTCTCCTCAAAGAGAGTTGGGTTTTCATCCAACACTCAACAACATAATCTTCAAGCCTCTAGAAACATCTTATTTTATTATTTTATTATTATTCTAGAAACTCCCCCTTAGTGACTTTTTAATTTTATTTTATTTCACTTAAGTCACATTTGGGCCTTTTCCTCTAATTAATTATTTTTCCTCAATTAAATGACAAATTAAAGTTATTTTTAATTAGGGAAAATGGTAAATCGCCCACCATACTTTCTCCGGCCACTATAAGTCACTTCTTAACATCCCATCCTAAAGGTCTTCTCATTTTGGTTCCAACGAGCTATTACACTGAGGTGTTCCATCAAACAATCTTCTCGGAATGCCACCTCAAGCATAATTAATTAGGTTTGGCCTCATAATAATGTTAATTTTTGAAAGTTGTGGGAATGCGACGGAACAAAAGACAAATGGTGCAGATGATGAATATATGTCAAGCGAATTCCATCAGATCTCGTAAAAGCTCCTCAAAACTCCCTCGGAACCCCCTGATGACACGAACCTACTCCAATGGTCTAGCCATCCCCTGTCCTGGAAATCCACCCTAGTTGTACTATGGAGGAAAATAAAAATGGGGACATTAAAAAATAGTTGTTGTGGAATGGGAATGGGCCCATTTATTTTTGTGGAAAATAATTTTGTTAGAAACAATACTAATAGTCAACTCCATTTTCCCTCTAAATTGTATGTCTCTAAGACATTAATTGGGTCAGGGTTAACTTACAGTAAACATTCTAGGCCATATTGCAAAGGCGACACATTTTAATGAAGGCCATGAGTCATGACTTTGTGTCAAGAACAATGAACATCACTTAGCAAAAATTTAAATTCCTCTAGGATCTACCGCTCTTTTCGATGGTCTCCTCTCGAGTCTCCAACTCCAAGCGGTGATGACGGACACTGGACAATCTCTTCGGCTCCTCCGACTACAGGCGGTGGTGACGGTGGACAGTCCCAAATCCCAACTCAACTCAAGCAACGTCATCTCCTCCAACTCCAACCAGTGGTTGTTGATATTTTGTGTATTTGTGGTAGCATCAGTTGTGCTATAGCTCCCAAACTTTGTAGAGGGACTAGAGTTCACCTGATCTACAAGACCCAGAAATGGATTGGAAAATTTCATCTGGTTTAGGATATATTAAATTAATTAATTATTTTAATGTATTTCCTAAGTTAAAACTTAGGAAAATAAAATAATTAAAGTGAATTTAATTAAACATGTGATGAAATTGTCTTAAGTCACACGGATCAAGATTTCTTTTAATCTTAGCCATTGACTCAAGATCTGATCATGGCTGTTGATTTTTCAACAAGAAAAGTATAAAAGAAACGCTTGGGGTCATTTGTAAAGACACACAGAGGCAGAGCACTGAAGCTAAGCTGAGATTCTAGGGCAAGGTTTGCTAAGAATACTCAGAAGTGTTTCATCTGCTAAGAGAGTAATTTCGACCAAGGGGGTGATCTAATCCCAGGGTCTAGAATACACAAGAGGCAGAGAAGAGATCATCTCAAGGATAGCGTAGAGGAAGGCAGCAACATGGAAAATGTAATTTTCAGGAAACCCTTCAGGGGTTATGCAGAGACCCTTAGGGACAGCGTAGTGACTGCGTCACCCATTCTGGGGTAACGCAGTCCCTTCTGGAGCAGCGCTGAGGGTTTGGAGGCCATCCAAGGCTAACGTAGAGGCTTTCATGGGCTTCAAAGGCTGACGCAGAGCCTTTCAGGGGTAGCGCTGGGTTTCTAGGCCTAGATTTGACTGAGTTCTGTAAATCTCGTTTGAGGGTGTGGATTAGTCATTAATTTGGCCCTAGATCAGCCATAGATCTGCAGATCTAGTGTTATCTCTATCAGGTTTTCCAGATCTGGAACCCAGATTTGTGTATTCAGAAATATTCTTAATAATATAACCCTCCAACAACCAGAGACCAGTTTTTCCACATTGGGTTTTTTCGGGGACTATTTTTTCCACAAATAACTGTGTCACTTGTCAATGTGTGCATGTGCTTATTCTAGATCTGAATTGGTAGAGATTTGTTATGTGTTTTTCTTCGATTTTAACTTTAATTTATTCAATTGATAACTTATTTAAGTAGGAGGAGCTTAACCGGATTAACAGTAATAATTTCTACGTAAGATATAAGATTCAAAAATTTCTACATGGTATCAGAGTAATTGCAAATCTTAAGGGACAGCGCATTTGACAGAAAGGGAGAATCTGGCATGAACCAAAGAGAGGGTTCAAGCAGTTAAAGGGACTCACGCAGTCCTCCAGAGCACGCAGAAATGCAAAGGGAACATGACATGAAGGTGCTCGCATCCAGACTAGAGGAGTATCTTGCCTGTGTGTCAAGCACGGCTCCTCCAGGTGTTTGGTATATTGACAGTGGAGCATCTGCTCATATGATGGGGTTCGAGAATGTTTTTCGAGCTATCAAGAAGAGCAGGTGAATTTCCAAATAACTATGGGAAATAAGGCAAAATGTACTCCCATCAGGAGAGGTGCTGTAACATTTCAGATGGAGGGTGGCCACAATATTCGAGCCACGAATGTTCTGCATGTACCAGGGTTAGGGGTGAACTTACTCTCGGTGTCTCAACTTCAGAGCAAGGGCTATGACGTATACTTTATTCAAGATAAAGTATATGTCAAACACCCTAATTGGAGAAAAAAGGCACAAATCAGAGTAAGGAGTCACAAGATGTATAAGCTCCAGCGTGAATCTCCGGTGGCCCTGATCGGTAGTATGGACAATAGAGATCTAGATGAGTTATGGTACAGAAGTGTGGGGCATCTACATCATGGAGCCTTAGGGATTCTCAAAAATACTGTCATAGGGGCTCCTGAACTCAACACAAAGAAAGACGATGTTTGCAGAGGATGCGTACTAGGGAAGTATGCTAAGGCAGCGTTTCCAAGAAGCAGCAATAGAGCCAAAGGTGTATTAGAGTTAATACACTCTAACATTTGCGGTCCAATGTCTACAACAACTCTCAGTGGGGCAAAATATTTTGCCACCTTCATTAATGTTTATTCCAAGAAAACTTGGATCTATTTTCTGAAGACCAAAGATAAAGTCTTTAACTGATTTAAAGATTTCAAAGCATTGGGGGAGAACTCTACAGGAAAGAAGATCAAGAAGTTAAGGTTAGGTAACGGTGGAGAATATATCGATAAAGAATTCACAAATTTATATGCACATGAAGGCATCAAGAGAGAGTGGACAACTCCTTACAATCCAAAACAAAATGGAGTTGCAGAATGGAATAACCGGACCATAATAGAAGTTGCAAGGGAAATGTTGTACGACCAGGAAATGCCCAAATTCTTATGGGCAGAGGCCTGCAACACAGCTGTTTATATTCAGAACAGAGTTCCAAATAGAGCTTTGGGGAAGGTCACTCCCGAAAGTGTGTTCATAGGCAGCAAGCCAAAAGTGAGCCACATCAAGATATTCGGCAACATAGCATACTGCCACGTTCCAGAGGAAAAGAGGAAGAAGCTAGATCAAACTGTAGAAAAGGGTTTTCTGATGGGATACAGTGAGAATGAAAAGGCATACCGTGTTTATATTCCAGAGAGCAGGAAAGTCGTGGTAAGAAGGGATGTAAAATTCCTAGAGGAGAAAGCCTTTAGGAAATCTCGAGAGATGCCCACAGAGACGCAGATTGAGGAAGATCCACTGGTACAACCTCAACGACCTCTGGAGGAGAGGTCCAGTGCCTCTCCAAGGCACAATTGTTCTGAGGGAAGCTCCTCCGATGAAGAACAAGAGGAAGAACAAGTGAGATCACCCACCACTAATGGGAGACCGAGCAGAGAACTCCAACAGATTCTTAATGATGCAGAAGGATTTGTTGGAACACCTAGAGAAGGAAAGAGGATAAGGAAACAACCTGACAGATATCAAGCGTTGGTAGCTCAAGTTGGAGAGCCCTCTACCTTTCGGGAAGCAGCTCAGCTTCAGGTATGGGTAGATACCATGGTAGAGGAGTATAGCTCCATCAAGACAAATTATGTCTCGGAAGTAGTCCCTAGACCACAAGACATATCTGTTGTAGGATCCAGGTGGATCTACAAGATCAAATACGCTGCAGATGGTAGCATAGAGAAATTCAAAGCAAGATTTGTAGTAAAGGGGTATACCCAGAAAGAAGGCACTGACTATGAAGAAATCTTTGCTCTAGTAGCACGGTACACTTCTATCAGATCCATCATCTCTTTGGCAGCGCAGATGGGATGGGAGATTCACCAGATGGATGTTAAGGTTGCGTTCTTGAATGGTGTGATAGAGGAGGAAGTGTACATAGAGCAACTAGAGGGCTTCGAGACACATGAGAAGAAGACACATGTTTGTAGACTTAAGAAAGCCTTGTATGGCTTGAAACAAGCCCTGAGGGCATGTTATGGTCGGATTGATGGCTACTTGCAGAAGATGGGGTTCATCAAGAGTGACGTAGATCCCAACTTGTACTACTTAAGAGTAGGAGATGAGCCACTTATTCTTGTTCTATATGTGGATGACTTGTTTTTTACCGGTTCATCCAATCTCATCAAGGACTGCAAGGAGAATCTGGAAATAGAATTCGACATGAAGGACCTGGGTTGGATGCACTATCTTCTTGGGTTAGAATTTTGGCAGTAGGAAGGGGAAGTCTTCCTAGGACAAGGAAGATACACGACAGAGATTCTGAAAATATTTCAGATGGAAGACTGTAGACCCATGGCCATGCCAATGATCACTAACCGGAAGAATATAGACACATCAGAGGATGATGAGGCTGATACCACATTTTACAGACAGCTCATCGGGTCATTAATGTATCTGGTCAACACAAGACTAGACATATGTTATGCAATGAATACCCTCAGTCAGTTCATGGTGGAACCAAGGAGGGCTCACTGGGCAGCAACCAAACTTATTCTCAGATACTTAAGAGAGATAATCGAGTATGGGCTAAAGTACACCAAGGGAAATGAAATCCAGTTGAGTGGGTTCACAGATACAGATTGGGCTGGAAGCATGGTATATCGGAAAAGTACTAGTGGGTACTATTTTAGTCTCAGATGAGGAATGACCTCCTAGTGCAGCAGGAAACAAAAGTTCGTAGCACTGAGCTCAGCCGAGGCAGAGTACATGGCAACAAGCACGGCTTTGTATGAGGCCATATGGCTCCGTAAATTAATCTTGAACTTACTCAAGAAACAAATGGAGCCGACCAGGATCATGTGTGATAATCACAATTGCATCAAGCTCTCTAAAAATCATGTGTTTCATGACCAGTCGAAGCACATTGACATTCAGTGTCACTTTATCCAATACTATGTTAAGAAGGGAGCAGTATAGTTGAAATACACTTCTACAGGTGAACAAGTGGCAGATATCCTCACAAAGGCTTTGAATAAGGTCAATTTCACTTACTTCAAAGAGAAGACGGAGATGGTCGAGAACCCCTTCCACTAGAGGAAAGGGTGGTCTTCAGAAGAAGAGGGAGATGCAGTACAGAGGTTGCAATAGCAGTGGTAGAGTCATGGGAAGCAGTACAGAATGGCAGAAATAGTGCAGAGTTGAGTGGTAGGAGGCCAAGCTTCAGTAGCATAGAACCAGTGCCCAAAATCATGTAATGCATAGTGTGATGTATTGCTAGAGCACACTCTTGATGCTAAGAGGGAGTGTTGAGATTTTGTGTATTTGGGGTAGCATCAGCTGTGCTCTAGCTCCCAAACTTCATGGAAGGACTAGAGTTCACATGATCTACAAGACCCAGAAATGGATTTTGGGAAATTTCATCTAGTTTAGGAGATATTAAATTAATTAATTATTTTAATGTATTTCCTAAGTTAAAACTTATAATTAAAGTGAATTTAATTAAACATGTGATGAAATTGTCTTAAGTCACACAGATCAAGCTTTCTTTTAATCTTAGCCATTGACTCAAGGTTTGATCATGGTTTTTTACTTGTCAACGAGAAAAGTATAAAGGAAAGGCTTGGGGTCATTTGTAAAGACACACAAAGGCAGAGCATTGAAGCTAAGCTGAGATTCTAGGGCAAGGTTTGCTAAGATTACTCAGAAGTGTTTCAGCTGAAGAGAGGGAAATTTAGACCAAGGGGATGATCTGATCCCAGGGTCTAGAATACACAAGAGGCAGAGAAGAGATCAGCTCAAGGACAGTGCAGAGGAAGGCAGCAGCAACAACAGCAATAGGGACAACGTAATTTTCAAGAAACCGTTCAGGGGTTACGCAGATACCCTTAAGGGTAGCGTAGTGACTACGTCGCCCATTATGGGGTAACACAGTCCCTTCCGGAGCAGCGCTGAGGGATTGGAGGCCATCCAAGGCTAACGCAAAGGCTTTCAGGGGCTTCAAGGGCTAACGCGGAGCCTTTCAGGGGCTGCAGTGGGGTTTCTAGGCCTAGATTTGGCTGAGTTCTGTGAATCCCATTTGAGGGTGTGGATCGGTCATTATTTTGGCCCTAGATTAGCTAGAGCTCTGCAGATATAGTGTTATCTCTGTCAGGTTTTCCAGATCTGGAACCCAAATTTGTGTATTCAGAAATATTCTTAACAATAGAACCCTCCAACAGCCAGAGATCAGTTTTCCCACATTAGGTTTTTCCGGGGACTATTTGTCTAGAAATAACTGTCACTTTGTCAATGTGTGTGTGTGCTTATTCTAGATTTGAATTGGTAGAGATATATTATGTGTTTTGTTTCGATGTTAACTTGAATTTATTCAGTTGATAACTTATTTAAGTAGGAGGAGCTTAACCAGATTAACAATAATAATTTCTACATACAATATAAGATTCAAAAATTTCTACAGTGGTGACAATAGACAGTCCCAAGCAGTGTCGACTCCTCCAATTGCAAGCGGTGGTGATGGCAGACAATTCCAACTCCCAAGTCAACTCAAGTAGCAATGGCAAGCTTGATGACTCCTCCAGGCTCGATGAAATGATAATGAAATATGTTAAGAAGCCAAATAGGTTAAGAAGGAGCCAAGCCAAAAAAATTAAAAGCCAAAAAGCTGAAACGAAAACATAAATCCGTTCCTCGCATACGATTTGGCATGATTTGTTTCTTGAAATATGGATATGTTTCATGATTTTCGTACAAAATTTGTTATGCATATCCATTTTTCTGGAAACAAATCGATTTTTCAAAAAACTTCGTTGAAATGTTTCGAATCTCTAACTTGATGTTTCTGAAAATTTGAAACGAGAAAAAAATGTATCAAGTCTGTTTCCAACCCATTTTGTGCGCGTTTCAAGATTCGAAATGCTGAACAACATTTCTGGGAGATGCAGACATCGTTTTCGGTAACCTAGGGTAAAATTAAACTCACCATCTCATGAGTCAACATACAAGGACAACCAAGCCCCCCTCAACCCTGGGTATTCTTCTCTGGACGAAATCATTGGAAAACATCATCAGACAATGCATAAACCACTTCGTAATGATTTATGACTCTTATTTGTATCCCTCTTCTTCCTCCTTTCAGTCTACTTCTAGTTCCAACATGGCTTTAACTTTGCATTTGTTGTTGGACATTGCTTTGTATCTTTTTATATGTACTAATTTTTCTTTACTACTAATAGTGTAATGTTCCTAACTAGGAAATATAGTGAATATCAAATACATGCACTAGCTACAACAACACAAAATTCCAAAATACAACCACCATTCAGTAAACACAATAAATGGAGTCAAAAACCTAAGCCATATTATTAGTTATGAAATAAATGTACATAAGATGATAGGAATGGATCATGGGCTTGTTACTGTAAGCATGGCAAAACCCAGGTGTCAAAACAATGGCTCCAAATGCCTGAAAGGTACATAGAAAGAACTGTGCATTGTCTGTTGTAAACTATCGCTGATTGATGGAACCAACCCTTTGTTTGGCCCCCTAAAAGTGCCCAAAAAATTCTGTTATTTTTCCTAGAGGCTCCCCACACAAAACCCAAAAAACCCCATATAGTTAAATCCATCGGTCACTAGTGATGCCAAAAACTTTGTGCTCCTCTCAACAAGATTCCAAGAATGATACAGGATCTAATTGTTGCAACAATGTCTAATTTCCACTCTGAAATGCCTTCCCCAACTCTTATGAAATTTCTCCTCACTGCCCAATCGATTTCCAGCTCTTAATCCTCCACAAACTCCCACCCTCATTGACTCTGCAGAAATACCTAGTCAACCCTTGCGCAGGCCCAGTTTAGAGCAGCTCAACTCTCCCAAATATCACAACTTTAGCCCTGGAAATTTACCAAGAAGTTATCCTCTCCTTGTGGATGATTTCTCTACAAAATCTCCACCCTAAACTCACCAATTTGTCGGCTCAACTCAACTCAACAAAATGGCCCCTGCGTCCTTGGATAAATACGTCCCTACTGATGGATGATCTGGAAATTGTCTACTCCAATGCCGGAAAAAATATCCCTACAGGTCTCCTAGAGTGACACTCAAGGTTCATCGAAGGAAGAGTTGGAATTTCCGCATGGAAATTACTTGTGCTAAGTAGCACTAGTTGTCTTGACTAAGCATCTCAAGAGAACTATAGCTTAGATGTCAAATTGTCAAAAGGCCCCAAAATGTGGTCCACTCCTATTTATGATTTCTAGTCCCCTTTCCCTTTTGGGTTCCACCAATTCGAATTCCTCCTTTTCCCTGAGCCTTCCCCACAAGTGTGATTTGCCTTAGGGGTGTGAATTCCCCCTTTTAGGTGGCCCCCACTTTCCACCAACACTTTAATTTATCTTTCTCCTATGTTTGTGACTTCCTTTTCCTCCAAAAATGAAGTGGAACCTCCATAACCCACTTTCTCAATACCAAAATTTCAAAAATGAATATTTTACTCGACAAAAGTTATTTATTGGAGACATTACAATCCTCCCCGCTTAAAGGTTTCTTTTCCTCAAGCAACTGCAATGTCAGATTTTGTAGCATCTGCTCTCCGTCCCATGAGGCATCCTCCTCTAGTAGATCCTTCCACTTAACAAGAAACTCCTTGATGACCCTATTCTAGAGCTTCCTATCTCGCTCCTCCAAAATGGTCTCTAGAACCAAAACCAAAAGTCCTGCATCGTCCAAAGGTGGTAACTTCATGGTTGTTCTAACATGTTGTCCCAAATCCTTTTTGAAGCAATAAACATGGAACACATTATGCACCTTGCTCTCAGGTGAGAGCTCCAGCTCATATGCTACCTCTCCCACTCCCGTTGTCACTTTATATGGCCCATAAAAAACGTGGCTTAAGCTTCTCATCTCCCTTTTGCTTCATTGTGGATTGTCTGTATGGTTGGAGATGCAAAAAGAATAACTCCCCAATCTCAAAATGCCTCTCAACGCTACCTTGGTCTACATACGCTACCTCTCCCACTCCCGTTGTCACTTTATATGGCCCATAAAAAACGTGGCTTAAGCTTCTCATCTCCCTTTTGCTTCATTTTGGATTGTCTGTATGGTTGGAGATGCAAAAAGAATAACTCCCCAATCTCAAAATGCCTCTCAACGCTACCTTGGTCTACATACAACTTATGTCGGTTTTGTGTGATCTGCAGGTTATCCTTAAGGGCCCTAAGGATGCCCTGACTCTGCTGTATCCAATATTTGGTCATTGGAGCCTTATTGTCTCCAAAAACCTTGTCAACAAAAGATAATGCATCGTAACCATACAAAGTGCAGAAGGGTGACATACCAATGGACATATGGTGAGTAGTGTTGTAGCAGTATTCCCCAAGGTGTAGCCACTTCATCCATGCACATTGCTACCCGATAATGTAGTTCCACAAGTATCCCTCTGACCACTTATTCACTATGTTTGTTTTACCATCTGTCTGGGGGTGGTAGCTAGTACTGGGAGTGAACTCAGTGCCCACCAATCTAAACAACTCTTGTCAAAACACCCCCATGAATCAGTTGTCCCAACCGCTGATAATTGTCTTAGGAATAGTATCCAGCCTGAATACCTCTTTGAAGAAGAGCTTAGCCACCTGGGAAGCTAAGGACCTGGATGGAATAACGAATAATTAAGGACCCTCTCACACATAACGAATAACGGATAAGTAAGGACCCTCTCACACATACCGAATAACGAATAATTAAGGATCCTCTCGAGCTTGAGTAATTGGTTCTCTAGCAAGTTCCTGGCCCGCGATTCTTCCCATACCATGGGAGGCGTACGCACTCCTACGTAGATTACCGATAATGGAATTTGCGTAGACTCTAGGGAGGTTCCAACCTCGCCTTCTAGACGTCAAGAGTGATAGACCTTGTGTCAGGCCTGCAAAAAACTCCATGTCGATACGTAGAGCCTTCAAGTGCCTCGGTTGTTTCTTTATGATGCCAACAATAGATATACAACCTGTTGAAAATTCAAGGTTGAAGGACATTCAGGTAAATTTGGTGGCTCGACTAATACTAGGGAAAAACTCCCTTTGACATTAAATTTGTTCTCGTCGAGCAACACAACAACTTGTAATATGGACACAGATGACTCATAAGCAAATATAGGCCCTGTTGTGCATAAGGTCTCTCTCTTTGTCATATTATATTAATAAAGGGCCATAGAGCCCACTATTATTCAAGCATTAATCCATGCTTTCATAGCTCAGTGTTGTATTTTGACTTGGTCTTAGTTAAGATGTGATTAATATGCTTTTATGTACCAAATATTTCATGCTTGTTGTTTAGCAGTTGTTAAAAATATTTCACTTTCAGCTTTCTCACACATTTCATGCGTATATTCCACACATATACATACATAGATACAAACAACTTAACACATCATATCAGGAATGTAACACATATGCACGTTTCATCAACACAATGCAATCCCCAAGTTCAAACCATTATCGATAATGCAGTAACAACATTCATCATGCATTAAACAGAATACACAATTACGTATCTTGGTGTAGGCAAGGCAAATGAGTCTGGGATAAGGACTCTCCACCCAACCATAGACAGTTGCAACTACACTTACTTTTAGTCGTCACACCTGAGCCAGATTCCAGAGTCTGGGGGGAATGCTTGCTTAAATATTAACACAAAAAAAGTTAATGATTTGAAGACTCTATAGAACCTCCTTCCTTAATACCACTAGCTAGCAGCTTCTTACTTGGTCAACACTGTGAGTCCACAGGTGCCCAACCTCACCCCCAAGTGCTCACACAGTGATTCACCCCCTTCTAGGGAATCCAAAATCCGTTGTGTCATCTGGGCATTAACGATTGGTCTTCCTTAACTTCTGCTTCAGGATGGCCTCTACCCAAGTTGTTATAGGGCTCCAAAGTGTGTTATCTCAACCCAAACCTCCATGGGACTCAAGTTGTTACAGGGCTCCAAAGATTCTATCCCAACCCACAACCTCCAGGGACCCAAGCTGTTACAGGGCTCCAAAGAACTATGTCTCAACCCACAGCGTCTAGGGACCCAAGCTGTTACAGTTCTCCAAGGATTTTATCTCAACCCACAACCTCCAAGGACCCCAAGTTGTTACAGGGCTCTACAGAGTAGCAACTAAACCCACAACCTCCAGGGATCAAAAGATAATCCCCTTCTCTTCTCTTTGGCACTGCCTGTGGAGAACTTGTGTTGAACTTATTTCTCTTTTCCTCCACGCCCCTCTATTTTTTCATTCTCCTCTTTCTTCCTCTTCCTTTTCTGAATCTCTTTATGCCTCTTTCTTGGTCTCTTCCTCAACCACCATTATTGTTGTGTCCTCCCTGGCCTACAACACGTCGTCCCTTCATAAATTCCTGACCTTTCTTTCTTGTGGTTGCTTCCTAAGCAGCATGGGTCGACATACCTCTTTTTCCGCTCATTTAATTTCAAGAGCTATTTTTTCAATTCCGACACCAGCCAATGTATAATGGTTGTCCTGCATTTCAAGTTTCTTCCTTACACAAGAAACCATGACGTCCCAAGCAAGCGACTCCCTTCCTAGCTATGGAATTTGTGTCCCCTGACTCAGTCCCCATTTTTTTATTTCGATTCATCGTACAATATTTACAATGTGTCTACGATGTCATTTACATGAGAACCTCAGGTGAGGCTGTCACATTTGCGGCGAGTATGGAGGAGATATGTAGGTGTAATGTAAGTATGTCAACATTTGTTTTAAGTGTTGGCTCTATTACATAGCACAATGAAAAAACATATGTATAAGAAAAGTTTAGTAAAATATAATAACTCACAATATTCTCAATGAAAGATTTCTAAAGATAATTTTAAAGCATATGAATTTAATAATATGAATATGACCAATGAAATATTTGTTTTTATGAATCTTGGTGGGATAAGTATGTTTATTTATATCTTATTTCTATCCACTTTTTATGCAAAGGCTTGCTTAAATTATGGTGGGAAGTAACTGGTGGTAAATATGTTATTTACCTCATTATTTGTTGATTAAAAAATCACTACACAAATATCTAAAAAGCATTCATAATGATATCCATAAATTATGTGATAAAATATGTGATGCAATCAAATGTTTGAAAATTAAATATTTTAATAATATTTATTTTTCAAAGTTTTAAGTTGCATTTTTCAACACTAAACTAATAAAGGTCTAGAATCCTACCTTCATGGGGACAAAAAATGATTTTGGAACCATATTTAAATTTAATTAACATGTACATAAAAACTTAATACTTACAATAAATTTACAATATAACAAGATTCTTAACCATTGATATTTTATTGACTTATAAATAAATTATGTTACAATACCATGGGCCAATACCACAGCATATCAATACCGCATGCCCAAAAATCATAATTCTTTTCACGGCCAAAATATTTTATAGATATTTTATTTTAATTAAATTTTATAACATTTTTTAATTAAATATAAAATAAAAATATATATATATATTAAAAAAAAAAATTATGATTACCATTAAGATATATTTAAACCCTATGTCCTCAATACTATTAAAAATATTTTGTGGATATTCCATAGAGATAAAATTTGGGTTTTAATAAAAATAAATATGAAAATAATTTTATATACAAAGTCTCTTTTGAAAAAGTCTTTTTCAAATAAATCACATAGGTGTTTCCAGGTCCATGGTTTTCGAACCACTTACTATGGTTCATCACAAGGACAAAGATGAATAGTTTGATGAAGTGAACAAATAAATATCGATATGCAACGGTTAAAACATAACAGATAAGAAAATAAATAATATTATATTAAAAAAAAAAAAAAAAAACCTTTAAAATTATTAAAATATATATAACAGGAAAGGAATAGAAATAAAAAGGTAACGAAAATAAATAATATTAAATTCAAATGAAATGTTAAAGAATAAATAAACAAATACTAAAAACAAATAAGAAAATGAAAAGAATATAAATTAGAAAATAACAAAAATAATAATAATAATGAAAAAAATTTCAAAATAGAAACTACCGAAAACAATATAAAAAAATAATGGCTTAAAAATCTCACACACATATAGAAAGAAAGAAAGAAAGTATTTTTAACGTCCACGAGGCTAAAAATAGCCTATGGGACAAATTGCTTTTCCATTTGCCTCTCGTATTTGGCCCCTCTCGTGTGAAGTTTTACAATAACCACTCTCAACTTCTCAACAAACTCTTCGTTGAATAGATTATTCCAAGAACTAGTTGCCAGAATACCTACATAATTTTCCTTGTTGTCTTTGAAGGCCTCACATTCTAAAATGAAATAATTTTCTATTTCCACTTTCTAGAAGAGCAAAAAATACATACTCTTTCCTCCCACATTTCTTTTGGCATTTTCGAGTGCCCTATTTCACAACGAAATTGATGAAAATTAGTCCTTAATTAAGCAATAAGAAGTTTAGATCTCCAAGAAATATTGGCCCCTATGTATGCCTTTTGTTGATGGTTATGAGTGGGGTTAAACTCTTCAATGTAGTACTTCTTCTTTATCCTTAGCTCTTTCTACCAAGTACGTTTGTGGAACTTATCCATAACAAAAGTTTTTATCTCTTTACTGTTTGTAGGACACATGCTCAAGAAAATACCCCATTTACTAAACCATTTGTTATTTTGCCACATCCAAGTATTCTTTCTTTTGCACAATCTGTCACTAAACACAACCTTAGGCCATCTACCCTCTTCCATTTGCTCAATATTTTTCAAATACCTTATGACTCGCACCATAAAATTTGCTTCAATAGGAGCAGCCCCTGTTTAACTTAACATGATAGCATAAGGAACTGAACTTTTAATTTTGAATTTGTTTGTAATCAAACGCTTCTGAATTTTTTCAATTTGTTTCCACTGCATCTCAGTTGTGTTGCTGGCCCACAATTCACAACCATAGAGAAACACCAGAATCACTAGAAGCCCAAAAAGAGTTAGAGTGGTTTTCCAGTCCCACAACTCTGCCTCTCTACACCTGTTTTGAAGAGCATAAAATGATTTCCAACCCCCTAGAGTTCTTTTCTTTTTACAACCATCCCAACTTAAATTTCTATTGAAGTCAAGTCTGAGGTATTTGTACTCTGCAACTTCTTCCAGAATGTTTCTGATGCAGGAGCATTAGACCCGAGACAATTTTTGTACATAAATAAATGTAGGAGGGGGTCTTATGTTTTGTTTCCCTATGTGAATATTCATAGTCGAGTTATCTTAATTAATTAGGAAGGAAAATATTGTAACTGCCCGTATGATTGAGGGGCACCTGAAGAGATAGTTAGTTTGGAAGTTAGTTTAATTTGTATCTGTAGGAAGTTGAAGAGCCTGCGAGTCATCAAGGAATTGAATCGATTCCTTGTAGTTGTATAAATATAACCCTCTGTGATATATTCGGGAGGCTGCACAGACCTGCACAGGAAGGGCTACACAGGCCTGCACCTGTACTTGCAGAGAGCTGCATAGGAAAGGAAGAAGGCCATCAGATTGAAGATTCGGCCAGTCTGTAATTGTATGTCAACTCATTGTGCAAGTAAGAAATGTTTCAGTATATCTGTGTCTTGTGGACTTAGTTTATGAGTGGATGAAGTTATGTTTCTGAACGCAATTTAAACCTTCATTCTCTGTGTATAATTCAAGTTAAGTCGATCCATATCGTTAAGGGAAGAACGAGTTCCCAAGCGGGTCCTATGTTGAATTTGAACATGGCGAACTTCGTATGTTAATCTGGTTTAATTACAGTTTAGTTTTATTATAATGTTGTGTTACGAGATTTTGATCAACCATCGATCACTGTAAGGATCGATGGTGATCCAACATTGATATGAGATCATATGAAAAGCTCTCGTTTACAGAATTGATGTAATGAATCACGATTTCTATTCAGGATGAGAACTGTGATTTAGAGACATGGCGGGTTGAATGTAACTAAGCCATCGTGTAACTCAGATGACGAATTGAACGAACTCTGTTTGCCTTGAGTTGAGACGGAATGATTATTGAGCATGGTTAAATCTAGCATTGAAATTATGTGTGGTTGGACCGATGTCGGTTGAGGTCGATCAATAGTTTAAAGCGGAGAAGACAAGCTTTACGAATGATTCTTTTTAAACCCTGAGTTATATATTTGTGCCATAAGTCAGTGTTGAATGTGTTTTAATTTCTGTGTAGAGGCTTCAATAGGAATTGGAAATTTTATTAATGGACGCAAATAGTATTACGGCTTTGCTATTGAATGTACTTGTATCGATAGAGAACTCTGTCCTTGAGAATATTCGAATTGTATTAGCCTGTATTTGCCCAAAGCAATATGGACGGAGAATGTAAAGATGTGAACCCAGCGGTGTATATATACTGTTGAGTTAAATTAAATTGAAATCGTGCGTTGAAACTGTGTTGAGAATTGACCAGAGTCGCATCCAGTCAAATAGAGATGGAACTGTTCGGCATGGGGGCAGAATTTCGAGGACTTTAATGGTAGTCCACTTGAAGTTTCATTGAAGGTTGGTTTTCGGATAAACCTTAGCAAAGGTTGAATATAATCTCAAGACGCTGACTCTCGGCATATGAAGTATTGAAGGAAATCATTGTGAAATTCTTTTGATATATAACTATGGCTATCAGTGGCGCAGTGGAAGCAGAGTGGGTCCAAACCCACAAGTCCTAGGATCGAATCGATTTTTTGAGGTAAATTGGTAGAGCGAGAATGGCTCTGCATCAGTTTCCTTCAAAGTAGAACTTATGCTGGTTATACTTTATTTTGTTAGAGAAAACCATTACTTTCGTTTTGCTAATATTAACTTGCATCCCCAACCTTCTACAAAAATGCTCAAGGGAACGTAAGTGCTCTTGCAAACCAAGAGCCGATTTAGTAATCAATATAAGGTCATCTGCGTACAAAAGAAGCCTTATAACGAACTTGTCCAAATGGATACTGTCACCTCCTTGCGAATTTAGCCACTCTTCAAGCTTGTTAATATATAGCCCAATAACGGTAGGAGACAATGGGCAACCTTGCTTGACCCCGATATCACTTCTAAAACTTTCAGAAATTCCTGCTAAAGTTATAATTTTGACTTTCACCTCTTCATACAGCTTATGCACAGCTACTCTCAAATGCCTGGGAACCCTGAGTTCCTCCATTCTGCCCCAAAGCGTATCCTGAAAAATCGTGTCAAAGGCTTTTTCTGAAATAAAAAAAGCAACAAAAAACTTCTTCCTTATTTTCCCAAACTTTTTCAATGATGTGCCTTAAAGTTATGCAATGATCAGCTATGGAATGTTTAGGTCTAAAACTTGCTTGCCCTTTAGCACGTTTATCTCTTTCATCTGCCCACTTGCTGATTTTATTTTCTAACATGCTTCCAAATAACTTTGCAAACAAGGGATTTATAATTATGGTTCTATAATTGGAGGGATTATTGACGTCACCACTCTTGAAAAGAGGTATTGCCATACTAGTTGTCCAATCTATGGGGAACCCCTGTTGTATGATGTTGTTGAAATTTTTTGTGATGTGAGGTGAATTTTTTTTTAAGCCCCACTTTAGATACTCTTCTTGGAGTTCATCTAAGTATTTTTCTTTTCCAACGCCGAACTTCTTGATACCCATCTCTACCTCTTGCACCGTGAAGAATTTTGTGTCTGTGTTGACCAAGGGAGGAGGGTCAACCTTGGGATCATGCTTATAAAGTTGTCTTGCATAGTCGAACCATTTAGAAGTTGTAATGTTGTTTACAGTTTGCACGTTTTTCGGTTGTAGATCCTTCCGGAATAATTTGGATTATTTTTCCCAAGGAAGATTAGTTCTTCTCTCCTCAAGACCATGAAATCAGCCTTTTTCTTTCTTACTATCTACTTGTAAGCTTTGAGATTTATGTTATCCTTGTCTGATTCCTTCCACCTTCTCCTTGCCTTTTTGCATTCCTCGTCAAACCAAGCATTAACCAGAAAGCAATTTGTTTCGGAATTCTTAATTTTTGCTCTTTTCCACTCAGCAAGTGCGCTATGAATTAAATGTGTTAATTCGTGACTATGAAGGCCATGAAATGAGGTTTCCTCCTTCTCGAAGAGCCTCTCTAGTGTTATTTTGAAGGCATTACAATTCTTTGGAGTCAAAAGAATTCTACCCTTTGGGGGATTTTGTTGAACACACTGAGTTTTTTACCCTAATTGCTTCTTTCCGGTCCAAGAGAAACTTAAATAAATTGGTTTGTGATCTGATTTTAAGTCCCAAATTTGATCTCCAATCAGCACTTCCTCGATTTTCTCACACAAACTGTGTGACAAAATTACATAATCTACTACACTTGCTCCATTGTAAGTATTGCAAGTGAAATTACCGAACTTTTCCCATCTAGTCAAACCATTACAAATGACTAAATCAAAAACCCCACATAGCGTAAGCAATTGTTCTCCAAAGATATTGCAGCCTTTATCCTTTGAAATTCGTTCCCACTGATGATTACTCTCTTCTATAAGCCAGATAGGATCACAGTCTTCTTTACAACAAAAAATGCTAGCTTTTTCACCTGCAGTTCTAGCATTGACATCCCCCACTATAAGGACTTCACCTAGCTGAGAATATATTGCAATATCTGTTTTTAGGGCTGTAAAGGGATCTTTGTGGTCAAGCCCTCTGCTTTTGTAGATTTTTTAAACTTGCAGCACAAAATAGCATGCTGCAATTCTGATGTGATTTCTATTTTCTGATATTTTAAGCCAGACAAATTGCTTATTTGGGTCTTCTTTTTCTAGCTGAATGAAACGACCTTCTTTTTCTCTTACTAATACCATGATACTCCCATGCCCTTTTCCATTCCCTGTTGCCTTGTTCCACACTACTATCTTCCAATACCCTTCAAACAAAGGTGTCTTGCATCCTTCATGCTCATGTGTCTCTATGAGGAAAATTATGTCTCTACCTTCCGCAATAGGCCCTAACCCAGGCCCTTGTCTCCATGGGTAACCCCTGCAATTCCAACAAACTAATCTTAAGGAAACCTGGGTACGACTTGATTGCTATTTTTTTTGACATGCAAGACTCACAGTTGAGTATTTATCCCTTCTTGCCCATACTGAACTTGCTTCCTCATTTCTTGCTGAAGAGTTTGTTGCCTCTTCTTTGTTATCGTTTTGCTGCCTTGTTTTGGAAGGAGGTCCAAATTGATCTATCACAACTTTACCTTTATAAATCCATGCTCTTTTTCCCTCATCTCTTGCTACCCTAAATTTTTTCATTTCATCCCTCCTTTCCTCTTGTTGTCTTACAGTTAAATCTTCTTCTAGAAAAAACTAAGAACCCCTCAAGAGATGCTTCTTGCTTAGAATGATATCTTTATCACGCAAGCTGGGCATGATAACTTTTATGGGCCTGGCTCTCTCACCATTAAGCTTACCTACTCTCCATGCTTGACATATTTGTCTTTTCCATTGGAGCTTGTCTTTCAAGAAGTCTCTTGCAAGGTCAAGAGTACATTCATTTTTCCAATAACCTTTCACCCCTTTAATAATTATGTTTGTTTCTCTATCACGTCTTTCCTTGCTTTCTCTGTCTTGCATGTTGTCAATGAATCAATGAATCAATAAAGAAGAAAGGAATCAAAACGAGAATACATAAAGATTATTTATTTATAATACTAAATAAATAAAGATATATATATATATATATATATATATATATATATATATATTCAAAGAATAAATCTAAACTTTTTGCTTTCATATATACGAATAATAAGTATAATATGAAGTGTTGCCTCTTAGTACTTGTCATTTATGTAAAAAGTAGAGAACCCTTCTGGGGTGAATGTAATAATATAACTTCGTTATATATTAATTGCATGATTTAAGCATCGTAACCTTGGTGGAGCGGGAATCAAATTGTTAATAATTTATTAGTGTGTGATAACATAGTTTTATGAAAAAAGGGCGGCAACAATTAAATAATTAAACAATAAAAAAATTAGTATGATTAATAAAATATATTAAAGGAAAAAATGTGAAAAAACATTGTTATTAGAAAGCAAAAAAAGAAAAAGAAAAAAGAAACATTGTAATTAGAGAAAAAAAACATGGTTATTATAAAAGATACAACAATTAGTTGAAAGCAAGCAATGAATGATTATAGGTTAATAAATATTTATTGTTAAAAATAATTATGATCATGAATGGAAAGAAAATATTAATTATGGGAAAATTAATATTTTTTATTTTTTTTTAAAGAAAATATAATTTTGGAAAAACCCATTTTTTTTTAAATGGATAATTAATTTATGAGGATACTTGCGATTCGAAGTTTTTTTTTAATAGTTTTTAATTCTGAAAAAAAAAAATTTAAACCACATAAAATTAGTCATTCACTATTCAAAAATTAGAAATTCAAATTTTAAAAATTCTTTTTAAAAAAAAAAAAAAATTCTAAAAAATAAGTTTAATATTTAATTTAACTAAAACTTTAATAAACTTTAGAAATTGTTTATAAAAATTTGCAAATTAATTAAGATTCAAAACACTTTGACTCAAACTAATTACAATATACTCTGTCCTCAATGGGTAAATGGAGAACCAAATTGCTAATAATCCATTGGCACATGATAGCGTAGTTTTATAAAAAATTGGTCGGCAACAATTAAATAATTTAATTTAAAAAAATATTATGATTAATAAAAATATTAATGGAAAAATGTGGAAACCCACTGTTATTTGAAATAATACAACAATTAATAGAAAGCAAGCAAGGAATGATTATAGGTTAATAAATATTTATTGTTAAAAATAAGTATGATAATGAATGGAAATAAAATATTAATTACGAAAAAATTCATATATTAAGTTATTTTTTTAGAAAAGAAAATATTTATTATAGAAAATTAGATATATTTGAAATGTTTTGTTGGATAATTAATTTGTGAGGACACTTGGCGATTAGTGGTTTTTTAGTTTTTATTTTTTAAATAATTTTTAATTTTTAATTTTGATTTTAAACCACATAAAATTAGTCATCCACCAATAAAATGGGCTTCAACAACCAAGAAGATATTTAAATCATACCATGGGATTTTTTCTCGAATATTGAATAGTCTTGCAATTGATGTCTCTTCATATTCTCACCTTGTATCTAACATGGGGGAAATTGATGGTCATCTACAATTTTCAAAGATAAATCAAGCGAGCATGATTCATCATGCCTGAAACTACTGCCTTGGCCTACAACTAGAGACAACCATACCCAGATTCATAGTTATAGCTAGATACAAAGGATCCCCTAAGCATGCCTTTGTTTGGTGGCATTCCTTAAACCATCACAAGTTGAAGACCTCCCTTTTTCTAGGTTGAAGGTCTCCCTCTTCAAAGCATTAGGGCACTTCCTCTAGCAGAAGACTTCAGCTTCTAGCCAAATTTGGAAGAGTTCCGAGAACAACCCTAAGCGTTCTAGGTTGAGACCCAAATGGTCTCCCTTTCCAAGACAATAGGGATCACTTCCTCTACGAGAAGACTTCAATGTCTTGCCATATTTGGAAGAGTTCTAGGAACTGCACCTAAGTGTTCCAGTGTTGGTGGTCATCTTTAAACCATCTCTGGTTGAGACCTCGATTTCTCCCACCTTATGCCATATTTCAGATAGCACATTCAAGCTATTGTTGCCATGCATTTTTGCAAATTTTGTATTACAGTTCTCTTCCTGGACTCATACACCCATTCGAATTAAGGGGAGGGATGTTGGACACCTAATCCGCTAAGGGTTATGGTGTGGAAGTTGAATAGTCAAAGGGAGTCCAAGAGACCTTGGAATATGAATCTAATGGTCATAACAATGTATTATAAATGTATATCTTGTGAATAGTAAATGTATATCACACTTATCTTAATTTTTTGTGCATTACTTATGTGTGTGTTTAACAAACATCACCTTCATCTTCACCAGGCACGGCCGTTGATATCCCATTCTAGTAAACACCTCTTGGGGCTAACCCTATGTCCTCATTAGCACCTCCTACAATAGATCTTCCATCTCCATCAATGCTTCTTGCTAAGTGTCCAAGAGTCGACAATGATCTCAAGCCTAAAGAAATCCCTCAGCATAGTGATGGTGACTACTATGGCCTCATGCTCATTGAGGAAGAGGAACTTGAGCCGAAGGAGCCACCTTGAGCAGAAGTTTCTACTTTTCCTCCTATTTTTGTCCTTTTCCTAGTTTATTATGCCAACAATTATGTATTCTCTCTACTGTCAGTTTCTATGTTACATGTTCAACATCTGGTCATCATAATCCAACCAACTCCTTTTGACATTTTTTTCTGTATTTTGGTCTCGCACCCTCGGTAATCTCCTAGAAAAATATGAGGGTTTATGGCTCGAATGCCACAACGATGTATCTACTATATATTATCTATAATATAAATCCCTTTAAATATATATATATATATATATATATATATATATATATATATATATATATATATATATATATATATATATATATATATATATAACCAATTTCACTTTTAAAATATAAATAAAATACATATTAAAAATAATAATTATTACAATTCTTTAAAAAATTAAATAATTTTAAATAGAAAGTTTTCAATTTTAGTCCCAAGAGGCAGCTCAATTGGTGATCGAAGTGATGTGAGTCTTGAGAAAACTGAGAGGTCCAAGGCTCAAATCCCCCTAGTTGTGACTCAGTTTACAAAGAGGACATGTTATAGGCCCCCAAAATTTTATTGGTACCTACGTGTCAAGCGGGTTGTTGGGTTTTGTTACACTTTCCGCCTATCACACACACCTACCAGTTAGTAAGAAAAGCCCTAACCCCACAAGGTTTGGTTGGTGGAAAGAACTAAGATATGTGGTTGTCACTTATTCCCAACTCTCTCCATTTAAGCTATATTGTAGGTTAGCTAAGGGGGTGGTCCCTAATGAAAAGTTATATGATATGAGTCTCTAGGAGAAAGGTTTATTTGTATTACTTGTAAAACAAAAAAGCGTTTTTCTAAGAATTAAGTAAGCATATGAATAAATGAGAAAATTTCAATGATATATTCAAAGTATAGACCAATGCCTTCAAGTAAATAACAATATCTTTCTCAAAAAATGAAGTCAAGATGCAATGATAGACAATCCTGCAAAATCAAATGTTAGACCAAGAAAAGCATATAAACATCAATTGCAACTATAAAGGAGATAGTACTTGAAAGTAAATGCTCAAATGACAATATAATGCCATCAATGACTCATGAATTTAAATGATCATCAAAGCAACAAATATATTAAATACCTTTGAAATAGAGTTGCACCAATGAAATATATTCCAAGTACAAGAAAGCCAAATGTCCCAAAAGTAAAATAATTCACAATAATTGCATCATAAATGCTTTTTGAAATAAAAAAAATTGATATTTTCAAATGAAACTCGAAACACATCAAGATAGAAAAATGGGAAATTGCAAGTAAAGTAAAATGGTGATGTAAATGTGCTCTTGGTTTATTTTATTAGTTAAACTCTAAAAGAAAATTTTCAATTAAAATCCAATCCTCATACCTCGCCCTCGCCAGAAAATTCGGATCTCACAGTAAGGAGTCAGTAGAGGTGGAGGGCCCCTACATGTCTATGCAACCAACTTAAGTTGGAGTTTAATTTTAGTAATACATGTAATATTTCCCAAAATAACTTGCAAATGCTTGAATAGTGAGGTGAAATGAAATTTGATGTTCACAATATCTTTGCAAAATAAACTCTTAACTTGATAAAATGAATGACAAATTGTTTGACATGAAAGTAAATGATTGTCTTGAAAGATAATTTTTTCTAATACACAATGCTCCAAATATACTCAAAATGGAAATGTGGCACAACAATAAAACATGAATGATTTATACAATAGCCAAGCCAAGTATGTCAAAGATTGCTAAAACAAAATAATGAAGATGCTTGAACAAAGTGAGAGTAAATTGCTTTGCAAATGAAAATGTAAATTTGAGACTTTTAGAAAAAATTGTAAATGGTGCAAGTTTAAAGAACTTTAGCGAACTTGAAGAAAGTAAATGATATGTGTGGTTATGTTAATTATCAATTTAAAGCATGCATGTGATGTGATGTAAAAAAAATGGAAATGTTAGAGCCAACAAGTCAATCCAACCACAAGTTCTCTCCCAAAGTGTAGAGATAGGAATGTCAATGGATAAAACCCACACTCCCACAAAAAGATAAATTTTATTATTATGGTTAACAATGATAGTTAGGGCCTCTTAGAGGGTTGCCCAAAAATTTTATGGGAAAAATAAAATAATAGTTCTTTAAATAACAACAAATTCCCCACAAGAATGGGAGCCTCAAGAAAGAAGAAGAGACATTGCAATTAGAAATTAGAAGCACCAAGGTGATGCACAACCTAGCTTCTTCCACAAACACTCCTTATTCCCATGGCCTCCTTGGAAATGAATCGTTGAAGCTTGGGAGAAACTACAACAAAAATGTTAGGGCTGCAACATTCAAACCAAAGTTAGTGTGAAAAATAGCATGCAAAATGAGTGATAATGCTACAATATAATATACAAAAACTAAATCAAGTGATGGGAAAAAACCCCATCACTTGTATATCTTATAAGGAGCTCTTGATTATCTAGATAGGAAATGAAAGCACAATAGTTTATGAGATAAATTTGATTGAAATATTGACTTATGCATAAACTAATCCCTTTGCCCGCCAGTGTAACCCATTTCAAACCTTATAACAAAGCACTGCAGTATAAGGGTAAGAACTACCCCGGTGGCATAGTGATTGGGCGCTGCACAGTCAAGCGGGAGGTCCCGCGTTCAAAACCCATCGACTCCAAACAATTTTTACTATGCCTTGTTATCTGGCCTGGGGCCACGTGGCAGCCTCCGGGAAGGCCACGTGGAAACCCCTCATTGGCCATACAAACTTTATAATAAAAATAATTTTTCAAATATATATTTTTTTGAAAAAATTTATACATAGTCAAATTGGGCCAAAGTCATTTTTTTGGAGTTTACTGGGCTTTTCAAACCTTCATAACTTCTACATACGACCTCTGTTTTGCGAACCGTTCATGGTGCCAGAAACATAGTGACGAGACCTTTCCGGTCACTCAGGTTTCAAAAATTTTTGAGAACTTTCATTTTTTAGCATTTTTGAACAATGGATATGATCTCCTGATCACACCTCCCCACTGGGAAGATTTTGGACCCCAAAAGCTCTTTGGACTACTGAACATGAATATAAGGAGATTGTGTCCCCACTCTTCCAATCTTAATCCACTGAAATTTCCCTGATTTCATTAATTGGAGCTTTTCATGAAACAACAAAATTTTCCTTGATTTCATTGTCCAACCATTGTTGACTTTGACATTGTCATGTTGCACATTTTCGAAGCTTACAGAACAACTTAACTTTGCAGTAAACATACTATTTATACATTGGTCTATAATCAAAGGAAACTAAAAATTACTTTCACCTTGCATCCTGTCCTTATGGCAATTTTTCACTGAATTTGCTTTGAACTTGTGTCGATTCCTGACCAAGTTTCTTCGCCATTGTACCCTTCCTTTCTGAAACCAACAATGATCATTGCTAAATCTTATGCGTTCTTTGCTAAGTTGATTTTCCCTCTCTTGGACCTTTTCAACTTCTTGCACTGACACTTTTCTTTCAGCACCGTTCGGCACCAAAGACGATTGTTACAACTGCTTGTCATCTTCTTTCAAAGACAACCTGCTTTCAAAATGAAACAACTCATTACATATATCAGAATTTACATGAAAAGGATTATGTAAAACTTCTCTTTGCTTAATCATCATTAATGTCAAGTTTTGACTTGCATTGACGAGCCTCTTCATTTGCCCTACATTAACTAAAGAAAAGTCTAGTTTTTTGCGATGAGATCTCACAATGTAATCCTTGCCATCTTTGAATAAATGGTACTTGTTCTCATGGCGATGGAAGATAGCTTTCATGTCATACAAGTAAGGAATGCCCAACACCATCCCTGTTATATCATGCGGAACAACATCTAATTCAACTATGTCAATGAAATGTGCAATTATTGCAAATTGCAACATGCACTTCTTTGAAACTTGTAAATTTGCATCCTTGCAAATCCAACCAAGTGGATATGGTTTTGAATGTGGAATGGTCTCAAGATTAATTTTCTTGACTAAGTCTTCAGAAATAAGGTTTGCTTGTGACCCACTGTCAAATAGTGTGTCAACCTTGGTATGTTTGGAAATGACCCTCACATGAAATAGTTAAATTCTCTTTTCTTCACTTGGAGCTTCTATGTGACAGTTAGAAATACTAGAACTGGGTTTATTTTCATTCTCTTTCGCCTTCAATTTCTTTAGTGACATAGCTATGATTTTTGTTTCATCTCCTGATTCTGACCCTAGGTCTTGTTCAGCTATTGCAACTGTCATGCCTTTCTCCTTGGCTTTAAAACTTTCTGGTTTCAACTCTAGATGAAGTTTCCAACAATGGTCCTCATCATGGCTTGTTTTAGAACAGTGTTTGTAGAAGAATTTTCCCTTCTCATTTCTAGTATTTGCATTTCTTATTTTTTTTTTCCATTTTCCTTTAAACTCACTTTCCTCATTCCCATCTAAGTTTTGTTTTCCCCTTGCCTCTAAATGTGTGGCTTGAACACAATCCTCATCTCGGCTTGTAGGGTTAAACATGAGAATGGTATGTCTTAGGTAAGTATGTAAACCTCCTATATACTTGAGTAAAGTGTCTTGGCTATGCAAATCTACTCCTAGTAAAAGAGCTCTTCTTCTAAATTCTTGGGTATACGCTTATACATTTTGTCCTTTCAATTGTTTAAAATTTTTCCAGTCCATTATGGCTTTCTGCATGTGAGCTAATGGATAAAACTGTTGTTTGATTGCAGAAATGAAATCAGTCCATGATAAGATAATCTTACCATATTTCTTGATCTCTTCCTTTGTCTTGGCTTCCCACCAAACAAGTGTTGCACCTTCCATTCTCAATGAAGGTGGATTTTGGTTTCATCATCATGAAAATTTTGAATTCTCAAATAGACCTCTAATTTCCTAATCCAATTATCTAGATTTTTTGCATTAACTTTACCATCAAACTTTGGTAATTCAAACTTAACATCAAGTTTTAGAAAAGGATTTTTAACAGTGTTCTTTGACTTGTGGTGTACTGAAGATGAAGTAGAGGATGATGAAGATGAATATGAGGGTGATGATGGTAACTTTCCACTGTCTCCATTTTTTCCATTACCCTTCTTGGATTTGTCTTCATCATTATGGCCTCCTGATGATCCTTCTCCTTCCTTGTGAAGTTTAGATCCTTATCCTTCTAGTCTTTCATTCCTTTCTTGATAATGGACTCTCACCAATTCAGTTAAGTCAAGGAATGCTTTCATGAACACTCTTTCTTCCTCCTTGGGATCAACTTCTTCATGGATTTCTCCTTCTCTTGAAGTCATGCTTATGGCTTCTTTTGCTTCTCTTTGAGGTGAAATTGAAGGTGGAGATAATGGCACTCTTTCCCTCCTTGGCTAAGGATTACATTGAGCTTTCACCAATTGACCTTCTCCTCTCTTAAGCTTCAGCCTAGTAAGCATTAAAACTCTTGCAAACAGTTAAAAACACTTTTCACAGTAACAATACAGAGAGTAAAACTCTAGCTATGATACCAACTTGATCTGAATGGAATGTATTAGTTTTGTTGTGCTAAGTATCCAAACAGTAATTAAATTATGTGCATAAGGGTTACTGAAGTTTGCAGGTGAAACAAATGGTTTTATCTTAGTTAAACAAATTTATGTGTGAGATTAAAACATGTAAATTGCTTGTATAACACTGTACAACAGTAAATAACATAGAATTAAACATCACATGTAACAATACTAAGCAAGATGAAGCAGTTCACCCCTCCTGGGCTACATCTGCTAGTCTAACTCCCAATGGCATGTCCCTCATATCTTATTGCTCAAAAATGGTAAGTACATGTGAATAAAAGCCTCAAATGGATGTGCTCTCTGTAAAAAAGCTTCATAATTCTTGAATCAATTAGGAATGACTATTCATATGCAGAAAACAGAGAATGGATGCTCAATACACTGAAAACACCCTAGTGGCCCTGCTGGCTCCTTGACCTCTCCTGAAGCTAAACTTGCAAAATATGACCTCTAATGGCTCTGAAACCTCTGCCAATGTGTTTAGAATGTTGAGAATACCCAAAATTTACTATTTATTCCTCACAAATGGTCGAATATCCAAGGAGTTATGGCCAAAACAAAAACTTCCTAATGTCCCCAAATTAAGTCCGCCCAATTAGCTCTCACCGCAGAAATTGGTGGTTCCACCAACCATAACCGCCACTGGACTAGAGTTAAATTTATTGTTTTCAGAGTCGCATGTGACCGTGTCGGGTTAACCATCGGTTTCCCTGGCAGCGTGGTTGCTTGGAACACCGAGGGACATGGTTCTGTCCCAACAGTTTGCAATAAAATTTTTAACCCACCATGTGAACGCATCGGAACCGTTAGCTTAACCACCAGAAACCGTGGCAATAAATCCTACCACTCCGTCATGTGACTGTCCTTTCAAACTTTGTCGTCGGTTGCGGTGATGTAACCGCTGGGTTAGCGTGGGTCTCGGTTCCGAGCAGGTGGTCTTATGAAGTGAGGGTTGGACCTTAGGGACTGGCCCCCTTTTCCCGCCGGTGTAACCCATTTCAAACCTTATAACAAAACGCTGCAATATAAGGGTAAGAACTACCCCGGTGGCATAGTGGTCGAGCGCTGCGTGATCAAGCGGGTGGTCCCGCGTTCAAAACCCATCGACTCCAAACAATTTTTAATATGCCTTTGATCTTCGGCCTGGGGCCACGTGGCACGCCCCATTGGCAATAAAAATAATTTTTCAAATATATATTTTTTTTGAAAAAATTTATACATAGTCAAATTGGGTCAAAGTCATTTTTTTGGAGTTTACTGGGCTTTTCAAACCTTCATAACTTCTGCATACGACCTCTGTTTTGCAAACCGTTCATGGCACCAGAATCACAACGACGAGACCTTTCCGGTCACTCAAGTTACAAGCACTTTTGAGCACTTTAATTTTTTAACATTTTTGAACAATGGATATGATCTCTTGATAAACCTCACACCCTTAATCTTTGATTCTCATTTCTTCCACCTCCCTTGTCCCCTCATTATACCACAATGACATGTCTCCTCTTGCCATATAGGAGCCGCAAGTGGCAAAGCCATCCCCTCCTTTTTGTTCCCGAATCTCAATTTCCCTCATCTTCTCATCCTTGAGCACAAGCTGCCACCTGTCGTTCTATGGCTATACTCATGGAAGTTATACCTAAATAAGTTCGTATAAAAATCTTTGAGGTTGAGGAGGAAGTTTTTCAGACCAACATATTCATCCTGGAACACCAAATTGACAGGGACGCCAGAAAATGGCTACTTGACATCGGTAATTCTACTAAAGCTCGATGGACTTCCAACAGGAAAATAATTAACCTGTACTAGCACATCAAAACTCTCATGGAAAGCATCCTCACATATTGTTGACCAAAGACAGAGAAAGAAATTATCTATATGAAAAAGATAATGGACAAATTGATATGCTAGATAATATGGTTTATGTGTTGACGAAAAAATTGGCAAACCTTGCCTTCACCTCCTCCGACGAAGACAATGATCCTCCTCCACCATTACAGGTGGACTCTCCCTCAAGCTAGCATGATTAAGTGAGCCAAATTTTCTATTATGATATTTTATTATGGCACTGCTATAGATATGGCTATCAATTTTTGATTTAGCATTTGTTTTAGTTTTCTTTATAGTTTAAATGATAAGTTACAAGTTATACATTTGTTATAGTTTTCTTTACGGTTTAAATGATAAAGTTACAATTTATGTGATATGTAATGTTAATATTTTAAACCTATACTATCAGTTTTGTATCCAAAATAATAAAACAATAGTCTATAAAAAAAAAATTCATATACCCCCTTTTCTTTTCAAAAGTAATAAAAAATTCCTAACTTCAATCCCAAAAATAAACAAGGGGGTTGCGGGGCAACAAGTCCCTACCCTGAGTGGAGTGGGAAGTAGTTGATGTCGTTGATCCGTCGGATGTGTTGGTTTTGATTGTTGGCATTCCAAGTCACGCTTTGTATTTGCAACAACAAGTGTAGATGCAATAGGCGGCTATGCTCGTACGTGAAATGCTCGTTTTGGAGGGAAATCGTAGAGTCATGAAGGGAACTACACCAGCGATAGATGAATGTTGAACAATACACAAAGCTTCAAGAGATAAAAAATATCGAACCCAGAATACAAAAGTAGATTATTAAATTAAAGTAAGCCTAGAAATTTATTAAATGTTTAATTAAATTAAATTATACAAAATTATTAATTAATTGTTTTGTAACACTAAGCATGGAGTACCAATTACACGTGTTAATTACAAAGAAATATCTCGATCATAACACATGTATTGCATGTGTTGTATTACCTACAAAGTAATTCATGCCAAGCCTTTCGACAAATAAAAAAAACAAATTGTTTCTATATAAGACGCATTCTTGGCACTGAGATAAAGACGGGAATTGAGCATTCTAGTCTCTCAATTCAGCAGAGAAATACACGCATCTTCATTCAATTTTCAGATCGATAATTGGTATGGAATGATAAACTTTTGGTTCAACTCGTTCAATGGAAGGGAACCACGTCGATACTTCATATAATAATTGCGATAAATAATCAAGTTTTTCGATATAATTGGGTTGGGGCAGTTCAATCCAAGTAGTCAGAGCTCTCCCAGCTTTGGAATAGACTCCAAAGTGAAGGCGTATTCAATTAATGAAGTGCGAAAGAGGGTCACTGGCGCAGTACCTGAGCTCACTTCATAAGATATCAGTGACTTCGGTACTAGACCTAAATCCGGCAGTTCAACGACCGAGCACGCTAAATAGATCCAGGAACAAAGCACGCTAAATAGACCTCAATCCGCAGTTCAACAACTGAGCACGCTAAATAGATCCAACAAGCTAAATAGATCCAGCAACTGCATCAAACATAAGGTTAGTGCAAAATAACTTGGCAAATCCATAATCATAGAGGGAAGGCTCAGTCTATCAATCATAACCCAAAATACAGTATCTAAACATTTCCCATCCACTGTTGTTGAGAAATATTACTTTTTAGGATCTAAATGTAAGGATTCGAGAATTTTTTTGTCCCTGGATATGTAATGAAGGGAATGTATGGAACTGAACAATGAATACATTTCTTTTTCTGGTATGAAAATGAGAATTTAAATAGACCTAGCTTCTTTTTCTAGTATGAAAATGAGAAATTATAGTTTTAAAATGAAATAAGCACGCAACAGAAAAGAGGGTTGTGTCTGAGTTGAGCTTATTTTTCTCGTATGAAAATGAGAAATTATAGTTTTAAAAAAATTTGCTACTATAAAACCAAACAGACCAAACCGTGGAACAATGCATGGGATTTCAATTAGTTATTTGTTCACTTCCCGACTGTGTGTGAGGTTATGTTGTTGATTTCGCTGCCCCAACTATGTGTGAGGTTGTGAGTATTGAATTCTATTACTTCTCACTGATTGAACCCAGAACATATGCCGAGTGCACAGAGGAAAGGGTCTCCTTGCTCAAGGGATTGTTCAGCCACCACGCACTACTATTCACTGTTATTCGGTGCTTGCAGGTGCTTGCTATTCACTGCTATTCGGTGCTTGCGGGTTCTTGCTTTCCTGCAGCTTAACTAAAGGTGAAAGCTTCAAAAATAATTCCTATTAAGCTTACAATGTCGTAGAATCAAATATACCTAACATGCAAGAGAGACATGGAACATGCAAGAGAGACACGGGGACGCAAAAGTGTTGATACATGTGCTTACTTGTTTACTAACCAGAATAGTCACCTTCTGAGTCGAAAATGTGCATCCGGCTGAGTTTTCCATGGTTATAGCTTAGCAATAAATGTTTACAAACTAATGCTAGCATTAGTCTCTATTTGGAAAACATGAATGAAATAAATGCGCTCAACGAATATATGGTATGTGAAGAATACGAACAAATGGTCCCTCTGCCTCGGGAAGAGGCCAATAAGACCATAAGTATTTCATGAATTTCATTAATCCTCAAAATTATTGCAACAATTTAATAGGAGGTCAAGAATGGTGTTTTATAAAAACGCTAAAAAATTTACATTAACTTCGAAGGACATTAATGCTAACCAATGCTTCCGATTACTATAGTCCCATGCCGTGACGGCGAGGACTAATAAAAATCTAAATAAAATGCATACTACTCCACAAAAGTCCAATAATATTAAAAATAATTGAATCCTAAAAATACGGAAACAACCTTCACAACATTATTTATACTAATATTTATTCAAAAGGAAAAAAAGAAAAATATTTGATTGTGGAGGTTGTCCACAAAGAATTTGGAGATAGGATACGAGAGATTGTCCAAAAATTCCACTCCATCCATACGAAAGGTCAAAAATTTTATTTTATTTTTTAAATAAATTTTGAATAATAAATGCTCATATTTGTTGCTAAACTTTTAGCAACGTGCCCTCACAAGTAATCGACACTTTAGTATAAAATATGTCAAGGTCACGTATCCCAACAAGGCCCACTTAAGACCAAGGAAAACTATTATATAATATAGTCGATCAAAGAAATTGAGTAATAATGTTTGCTAATTAAGGTCCCATACATTTAATAACCCAAAAAAGCAAGCCACGATAGGCTTGTAGTGAGCACACCAAACTCTTCCACTTTAAGAGATGAGATAAGCTTATCACCAGGAGGTACAATCCAATGAGAAGTGAACAAGTTGACACTTGAATGAAAAGGGCTTCTAGTGGAAGAAATTTGGATTTTCTATGATATATTCCAAATCCACACGTGTCCCTAGCCAAAAGGAATAAAAAAGTATATCTCATCTCATGATTCTTTCTCCTCCATTCTATGAGAGTCATGTTCTAACTATAACAATATGGATGGAAAATGACAAAATGTGTATGTAGAGTTAATATTTGAACGTAGATATTATATCTATTACGTTGAGGGGAAAGTGAAATTGTTATGTTCTAATATGATATATAAATATTTTTATTTGATAAATTATATAAAATTAAAATTAAATTTAAAAAAAAATAATAATAATAATAATTAAAACATTAATTAAAATATTTTAATTGGGTAAAATTATATTAAAAAAATGAAAAATTAAAATACAATTTATAATTATAATTAATAGTTGAACCAATCTAGATTCATCTTAATTCTAAATTATCAAGTGTCTAGAGGGTTTTTTTTGAGGTGCAAACATTTTTTAGAATGAAAAGAGATTTGATATTTCTTTGTGCATGGTAGTTCTATAATTAAGATAGAACTAGACTCGTATATTTTTAAATTGTTTTTCATTTCTCTAAAAACTATATTTTTCTTGTAAACATTAAAAGTGAGTTGTATTATGTATTAGTGTCAGAATATGCATTCTTCCATCAGTGATCAAAATTACTCTTTTTATACTCATTTTAGGGGTCCCACTCTAAAATTTTTTATCATTCCATTAGGTCAGGCAAAAAATTGACTCACTGATGGTAGTCCAAGTCATAACACCCCACTCTCCCTCAAAAGTTCACATTTGTTGGCCCACCTTCGTGTCTTTCTGAGCATCAGAACACTTTTGAAAAGCTCATTTCACTATGTCTTATGTCAGTCAAAGTCAACCATGGAGTCAGGTCATTCAAGGTCCCATTAGGTCATTAGGCTTTATTGTTCAAGTTCCAAAAATGCACCATTTCTTCTCAATAAGGTCAGCATAAGGTGTGAGAGTGACTTAATAAACAACTAATTATCATCCGTAGAAGATTATCAACATGTAAATATGATATTTTTAAAGTTGTAATTCTTATTTTAAAGTTTGATTTTCATATCAGAATTGTAATTTTGATATGAAAACAAAGATGTAATTTATTTTAAATTTTTTATGTAATTTTATGCTTATAATATGTAATAAGTTCTATCCCTAGCTGCCAACTCAAATCATATATTCCAAACTGAAGATCACCAAACTAAAAGTGGAAAGTGTCAAACTTCACCAACTTCATCCTACAAAGAAGAAAAATCAAAAGAAAAGGGTAATTAGCAAATGTGTCAAAAAGTGAAAGGAAACCATGGAAAAGTGGGTTTTTGATTTAAATCTAAATTCACTCAAGCATTAAATACTCCTAGACATCAATTTCAAATTCATTTACCTCCTATTCCATCGAGCAAACACTTGAAGAGAGCGATTTTTCGATTTTCTTGGCAAAATTGGAGAAAATTTGAGCAGAGGGTGCATATCCTTAAGGCATTGCGCACATTCTGAAGAGAGGGCGCATATCCTTAAGGTGCTGCACATAGTCTGAAGAGACGGTGCATATCCTTAAGGTGTTGTGCACAGTCTGAAGAGAGGGCGCACAGGCTTAAGGCGTTGCGCATATGTCCAACAAGCTAGAAAATCATCCAAATTTCACCAAATCACCTTTAGAACTTCTGCAAAAGATATTTGAGCCTCCAGGAAGCAAGTAAAGGTGTCTTCCATAATCATTTAGCTCCTTCAAGTTTATTTGTTTGGTGTTGTGTAATTTACTTGATAATTTGGTGTTTTAACCATTCAAAAACCCTAGTTTTCCTCCCTTACACTCCCAACTCCCAAAATTCTCTCCCTTACCCTTTTGCATCCTTCCCATATTGCAAAAACTCATTCCCAAATCTTTGTTAGTATAATCCCTATCCCTAAGCTTTTAAAACCTAAAACCCTAAGCCCTAGGTGTTTCTTTTTACCTAGGCTCCCAATTCCCATCACACTATCACTCCTTTTCCCTTCCCCCATTTCTCATATCCCTAAAACTATTTCCCATAAATTTCCCTTTCCCCATTTCCTATCCCAAAAAAGAAAGTCACCTTACACATATTATCTTTCCTAATCCCTAGGGTTTTGACAAAAACACCATGGTAGAAGAGGAAATAAACATAATATTCAGTGAAGGAGAGGAAACAGAGGAGAGAAGGACACATAGAGGTGGAAGAGTGCTTAGACTTGAACCCGCTAACACTAGGGAGCTTTTAGCCTCTCCAATGACAGTAACATGTTTCAAGTATGTTGGTTGTTATGATTTTTGTGAACAAGTTCAGAGGGTTCAGCACCATGCCAGGTTGACCAGGCTCTTCATATCCAACCTCCATAAAAACCAAGTCACTTTAGCTGGAGTCACCTTTACTGTCTCAACTGCCACCATTTCAACTGCCACCAGGATCCCAAATTTTGGGCAGAAGTGGTTCAAAAAGATTGATTCGGAGGAAAACTACTTTGAGCCTTTCCTAAAACCAAGGTATAAGAATGAGAGAAAGAGGTTCTTTCCTTTTTGCCACCTTCAGGACAGAGATGCACCGATGATGAAGATAATCATGAAATACTTTTCATGTGAGGGTAGATTTTCAAGGCTCTATACTTATCACATCCACCTCTTGATGCATTTCACTAGGGTAAAGATGTTGAATATACCCTACTACATTTCTGAAGCATAGATAAGATGGCATTCATTGTCCAGAAAAGGCAATATGAACATCAAATGAAAAGTTTATTCCATCATTCCCTCATTTAATATCATAGTCCTCCACCATCTTAATCAACTAAACATTGCATGGGACACCTTCATAGCCCATGATATATTTAGAGATCCTCCTACTCATCATGCACAAAATGTGCCTTCATCATCTCAGCCATCCACTTTCATTCCTTCATCTCAGCCCATAGCTCATTAATCATCATCTGATCAGTCCACTTCACCTCCTTCATCTCTATGTCATCATGACATTGGATCACCCAGCAGGATGGAGAATATTGACCCTAGGTGGGCTAGTATGGTTGAGGTTGAGCCATTGCCAAAAACCTACCAGAGAGGCTACAGGCATGTGTTTGCTCCACGTGGAGTGGAAGGGGCCACGCCTTCTACAACAACACAACAGGTGAAAAAAGGCAAAGAGAAGGTCATTGAGCCAATCATTAATGATGAGGAGGACACTCATGAAAAAGAGCAAGAATTTCAGCTTGTTAACCTAGATGAGGATGACAATGAAAAATTCATTAATTTTTTGTCATTAAAGTTAAGAATTTCAAGATTAAGGAGCTTCAAACTAATCTTGACAGGGCAAGATATGTAGTACACTTCATTGAGCAAGAGAATGAACAATTGAAAACCAAACAAGTCATTGATGAGGTTAAGTATTTCATTGCTCAAAGGGAGGCTCAAAAGGCCAAAGTCATGCTAGATGAAACACTTGAAAGGTATGGATTACTTGATGATGAAGAAGAACATGTACCAAGACAGAGACATCGAACTAGAGGGCTGAAAAGAGCTCTAGCTCTATAGAGGCAAAGGGAGGCTGAGCTTGCTGATCAGGTAACCCTAAATGAGAAGCTTGCTATAGAGATCAGTGAGAAAAAGGAGCCATGTCTTGATAGGTTCAATCATCACTTGGAGAAGCTGCTAGCCAAGGAAAATAAGGATAATGATCTATTAAGGAGAAAGTTCAAAACTATGCCCTGAAGGAGAAAATTGCAATGGCCAAGCTCAAAAGTGCCAATGCAAAAATTGAAGAGTTGACTATGGGGGAAAAGAAAAAGTTGGACATTCTCGCTGAGGCTTCCCTTCAAGCCTAGACACACAATTATCATCCATGTTACAAAATTTTGAGGCATTTACAAACTTTTTTGCAAATTCTGAGTTTGACTATGTTTTTATGAAAAAGGATTTAGCAGAAAATATGTCATATGCGCAACGTCCTAGGCGTTGCGCAAATGATAGAGGAATTTGTTGGGAAAAAGGTCACCACCATTGGGTTCGGAATGATGAATACATGCACCTTGTAAATTTTCTAAGGTTTTTGAGTCAAAATGATTAGTGAAAAGGGGAAAAAACACCCTACAAATCATGTTTTTGCCCATATTTTTGCCTAGGCACTGCACACAGAGCAGTCTTAGGACATTGCAATTTCGAGGGGTCAAATCAACATCATTATCAGAACTTGAGGCATATTCAGAAAGAGGACAGACAGAGCTTTCCAACAAGATAGCTTGGGCCTGATTTGGACACATGTAGGTCAGTCAAAAGTCACCTTGAACATGGAGGGTGCACAACCTTAAGCGAAGGCGCATATGACAGGAAAATGGCGCATATGACAGTTTGCTGAGTTTTTTGGTTTTTCACTGAAAATTTTGATTTTATGTCAGAAAATCATCTTTCTATAAATGTAATTCATCATGGTAAATGTAATTATGTCAAGGATAATTTACCTAGGAGTCGATTCATTAGGTAAAGTTATCCTTTAGTCAAGATGAATCAGTTTGAGTGTAATGAGGAGTGAGTCACTTGGACCATCCTACACTTCAGTTTTCAGTTCATAAATTAGTGGATCTCTTCCTCACCTCATGGATTTGACCCCTAAGGATGAGTGAATCTTGTTTTTATGTCTATTTAGCCCCTTTCTTCACATTAAGTAAGGGTTGGAACCAGTTTGTATGTTTGCTTATTGATCAAGGAACTATTGTACTCAATTTGGCCAGCTAATAAAGAGGAGTTGCAACGATTTTATGGGATACTTGTGGTATTGATGTTTATCATTGTTCTTTTCTTTAGTTTCATATGTTAGAATGTATTTTATTCATGTTCACTTCATCTCTATGATATGATCTCTTTCAAGTTTGATAATCAAAATACATGCTTGCTCATGCTCTGTTTGGGGAATTGATCGTAGTTTGTCCATTTTCATTTGTCTAAGAAGAATACATATTTCATGCTCTTCATAACTTCTCTTCAAATCTCAAAACCATTCCATCACAAGTATCTTCAAGTGATAAGCCTTGTTCCTACCTTGCTCCATTCATCCATGCAACCCTATCTCATTTGCCCTGACCTAGCTCCCTTGACCTAATTCCTTCATCCAGTGATAACCCAACCAAAATCAAATTCAAACAACCCCCTGCACTCAATATCTAGCCTAAAAACCCTAATTTCTTCAGCCCTCCTGGCTATGACCCTTTTGGAGAGAGTCATATCTGACTTGATAAGGCTAGCTATCAAGCCAAAAGCTTGGTCTATGGTTACCTTTGTTGGGATTCCTTCTTCAACCTTGGGAATATGGCAGAGTGATAACATTATGTATAAATAACAATTAATCACTAAATCAATCATAATGATAATGGATTGAAATAAATGTGTTATATATAAGTGGTTCAGTGTTCTTTTAATATTTTTAGTTAACTAGGTTCAATCCTCTTTTGTAATATTTTGAGTTATGTAAGGTGAATTTTTTTTTAATATATTTTATAGAGGATTTTTTTTTTTTTTATATTTTAAAGTAAGTCTTATTTCCATTTAAATTGTTTTCATATATATTTTTTATATAGAGATGAGTATTATGGTTTTTTCCAAAGTCTTAGAATTAGATGAATAAACCATTACTTATAAAAAAGTTGGTTGTTTATTCTATAAAAATGTACAAATACGTTATAAGTAAAAGCACAATGATAATTTTCAAAGGCAAATTTTTTTTTTGCATGCAATCCTCTTAACTAACTACATTGAATAATTAATAATTATTTATTTAATAAGTGTAAAATCCTCATTCTTTAAATAAAGTGAATATACGAAGTTGAGAGGAATACCATTACGTTTTGTATTGAGATAAATAGCTTGAAAATAATGAAACAATTCATTAATTGTTGAAGATATTCTTTAAATAAATAAGTGAAATGTTGTGAAATGTTATATAAGGTAAGAGGAATACCATAATGTTTTGTATTTAGATAAATAGCTTAAAATTTAATGAAATAATTTGTATTTAGATAAATAGTTTAAAATTTAATGAAATAATTTACTAATCATTAAAGATTTTGCTTAAATAAACCAGATGGTTGCTAACACAGCAAGTCCTTGTTTTAAGTGTAAAACATGTTTTTATGGGTTAGTAGAATAAAAGTAAGATAAATAATTTTTTTTTTACCAAGTAACGAGTAGAACAAAAACAAGATAAACAAATAGATTATATTATAAAGTATATGCTAATTGTAATTGCATATTTACACAGCTGGAAAGTTGGATGCTTTTATGGCATCTCATGGAGTGGGTGCTTATGACGCTTCCCATAAAGCCGAGATACATGAAAGGTACTTTTATAAAAAATAATAAGAAAATTAATGTAAATAATGAATAAAATGAAATATAGACATGGATTGACATGCTAAGGTTTGTATGCAGGTTACGTGGTTGTAAAAAACCATTTTAAATTGTTTGGAAGCGACAAGATTCAAGAGTTTGGAAGCCACGAGGAGTAATTCGTCCATCCCTTTCGATCACATTCATTCTTCAATGTATTTATTTGTCACTCTTTGATTTGGTTAAAATAGTTGTTAGCTTTATAATGACAATTCAACCGTGTGAAAACTTATTGAAGTGAGCATGTCTAGATATCCATTTCCTCTCCAGATTTTAGCATATCCAACAGTGTAAAAAGAACGCACAAGAGAATTTTATATAAATCTGCAATTATTTTCGTGAGTTGGGTAGATTCCTTACAATTAGTTGGCAAAGTTTAGAAAATGTGAGCAGGTTTGGTAAATGTGTGGCCCTTAATTGAATCATCTAGAAATGAAATTAAACAAAATGGGTGATTTATGTCAACTGATTTCCACGTGTGTGTTGTTGTCTCTAGTATTCAGCCTCTTTGATAGAACGCTTTCCCAATAACGAAACATGATGGGAAAATAAAATGGTTGATTTCTGGAAATTGAATTCCATACAAGTATCCAACCTCTGCGATAGAAACAATTCACCTGCCCAGTAGAACAAAATCAAGATAAAGAATTCTTTTTTACCAACCAACCAATAGAACAAAAACAATATAAACAAACATATTATATTACAAAGTATATGCTAGTTGTAATTGCGTGTTTAAACAGATGGAAAGTTGAATGCTTTTATGGCATCTCATGGAGTAGGTGCCTATGACCCTTCCCATAAAGCCGAGATACATGTAAGGTATTTTTATAAAAAAATAATAAAAAAATTAAGGTAAATAATGAATAAAATTAAATATGGGCATGGATTGACACGGTAAGGTTTGCATGCGAGACAAGTGGTTGTAAAACACCATTTTAAATTGTTTGGCAGAGATTGTTTGGAGGCGTGTTTTCTTGGTTATCTGGCTGCCCAGAGGCCAAGGTTCTAAAGTAGTACTTGAGCTCCGCAATCCACAGTTTTGGAACAATGCCGAAATAAACAGGTACAATCCTGTAACAATGCAGATATTGTTTAATGTAGATAGTAAAAAGTACAATCTTGTAAGAATGAAAATATTAAACAGTACAATCCTGTAAGAATGCAGATATTCCAAAATGAAGACTAGTTAAAAATTTGGCCATCCACAATTATGAACATTTATGGAACAATGCCGAAATCAGAGGGTTTAGTTACAAATTTTGGGTTTTCCTTTGTTTAAACAATGCAGATTATTAATTCAGTTTCTTTTATAGTAACGATAGTTAGTGGCATGTACTGTTCATACAAAGAGGATAATGGAAATTTTTTATTCAAATAATTTACTGTTTTTTCAATGAATATGCAGGAGAGGATAATCGAAATGTTTTATTCAAATAATTTACTATTTTTTCAATGAATATGCAGGATAACTTATTTTTTTGTTTGCATATATAATCAAACATTCTAGTTAATACTTTCGGGTTTGAAAAGATTAATACTAATGTTGGAGAGATGAAATATTTGATAGTTACTCTTTAAGGGTCTTTCAAATACAGTATTGAGATTTATTATTTCTTGTTTCTCTTTCACACTCCACTGTATGATGTAATAGCTATGTCAATTTTTGTCTGTAAATAAAATATTAACAGTAATTCAATAATGGAATGTATTATGTAATAGCTCTGTCAATTTTCATTGTAGATGAAAGATTAATAGTAACTCAATAATCGAAAAAGCAGCTTGTCTCTAAAGGCTTAAGGGGAAATGGAATAAAGCTAGATTTATATTTGGGCCTTTAGATTAATTTCAGTTAGTGTTGGATTTATTTTGTTTCAATATTTTCTGGGAGCAGAGTAGAACCATGCAATCTCGATGACGAATGACAAGGACTGAAGCAGTTCCGGCTTCTGAGGTTTTCCTTACTGAGATATTCCTCCTTTGTCTGCAACCTGCAAAACTCAAATCAAAGTTAAATAAAACAATATCTTCATGATTTCACAAGTAGTCTGCTTCCACTCTTCACATTCGAATGGATCTCCGCTCTTCTCAAGAAAAAACCATCACTTTGTCAGATTTTACTGTCCGACTTTTCTTCCTGCACTTTTCTCCACCTTTTCAAATTTATAACCTGACTCCTTCTCCTCCTCTTATTCACAACCACAATGAATCTCATTCCGCTCTGCTATCAATGTCTTCTGCATATTTTAACTCTGTCATCATCATCAAACCTCTACTTGTTCTAATTTTCCTCCAAAAGATATTTTATTCGCTCTAATACCAAATGATGCAACCATAAGGTCGCAATTAAGCAAAGATACAACACATGCAAGGTTAGCGGAATTAAACCCACATTTATCCACCTTAACCTTTCCTTTTTATCAATTTAAATCAAACACATGCGGAAGTTTTAACCATGGTTGATAACTCCTTATAATAACCTTTACCTTTATGCATTGTCGCGTCTTCATCTTACCTTATTTCATGCATGACTTCAAGCTTATAAAATTACCTCAGACCTGTGGGTTATGGCCCACATAACTCCTTTATACACACAACGGGTTATAACCTCGGAGTTAAATATAACATACATACCTATGCGATAAAACAACACATACACTTTAAAACAGACCCTGTATAACTCAAATCTCTTTACATATACATGGAACAGGATTCCAGGGTCCCACCATCCTTCGACCAACCATAGTGCATCGCATATCGGCAAAATTGACTTGCAAATTTAAATGTAAACGATGCAATTGCCGATGCGAAGTCATACTATAATCTCCAACGTATATCATCACCAGATCTAACGCCCATGTCGTGGCTGCTCCCATGCCATTTCCCGTCCATGTCACATTCTAACCGAAACACTTTACTATGCGGACTCTTAAAATTAAACTTTAAAATCGTCAATGTGCGATGTTGCGCAGTACTGACACGTGGTACTTCCCTTATCACAAGTTATCTTCTTTACCTTGCGAACTCCTTAACTTATAAACTCAATAATCGCCGATGTGAAATAGCGTCATTCTGAAACGCATCCACTTCACACTCTTCTACCACATTGATCTCTACTGTTGATTCTTAAAAATTTTATTCTGCGCTTCGATCCTCACTGTCGATTGCTCCTTTGACATTCTTCTCTGTGTTGCTACCTTTAGTCGATTGTTGTTCTTTCTATTGTTGCTACCTTGCAACTCTATTACACTACTGCTCCTGAGCTTTCTTCAATGTTTAAAGAGTTGGTCCCTCCTGAGTTTATTCTTGTTTGTTATTCATATAACCATTACACTATCTCGAATTTGAATACAGAGCACTATTTGTATTACTACTCTTCTTCCAAAATTCATGATTTGTTCTTTAGTCGACTTGTACACACATCTATTAGCTTCAGACTAGAGTCACACCGATTCTACCCAGCCATTATGTCCTTTATCACTCAGAAAGAATTATACATTCAATTTGAATTCATTCACCATGGTTTATCACACAAAAACCATAAATTCATAGTTATGGATCACTCAACACATAAAAGGAATGACACACACAGTCATAATGAATTCAAATTCCTCATTCATTAAATAAATGTACAGACCCAAATAAAAACCCTATTTATAATCTAGCTTTGGCCTGATCTACCTTTACATGGCCCTTTTCTCTTCCTCTCTCTCTGTATATGCTCGTAGGCTTACAATTAAATTTCTTTCTAAGAATATCTTCTTTTTTCTATTGTTTGTGCCTTTGAGGCTTTACAGTTATATACAAAAGGTTCTATAACCAATTTTGGTTTAGATCCATAGGTTTCTCAACAAAATCCTAAAAATCCTCTAAGTCCTCAATTAGTTCCTAAAATCTCTTCTTTATCCCTTGAAGATCTCAACATTCAACTAAATCCTAAGGATCCTCCATAAATTATGAACTACTTTCAATCTAAGATTTACAATATTTCATAATATCTCAATCCACACCAATCACTCATGTTCTCCTACATTTGAGAACATTTACAATTATGGATCTCAATATTTAATTAAATCATATTCTAAATGTCTCACCTAAATCACTCAAAATATTAAAAATTATATTAATTAAATACTTAGGAAAACCAACTCTTTTGAAAAGCACAAGACCCCCTATATTCTACTAAATGTACAAATTTTTGGAACCATGATGCTCCTGCATCAGACTCCTAAGGTAGAAAATAATCGTGATCTGCAGATCATGTGCTTCCAATCTTTGTCCTCCTGGATCCCATACTTTATTCTTCAGTGATTTCTTTGTTTCTTTCAACTGATGTCCACATACTCTGCTATCTTTCCTTGCTTCTCCTAGTTTCCACACCTTCGGTTGTAACACTCCATTGAATTTTCCTTCAATATTTGTTATAGTCCAGTTTTTCATATAACTGAGTATTTGTCTTTTCTGTCTGCGACTCCTTTCCTTATGTTCATCTCTCATAAGCTTCATCAAATTCTATGTTTCTCTGTCCAAATTACTTTGTTGCTGTTGTCCTTTCCTTTTTATAAGAGTTTCAAAACTCTTGTTGTCTTCAACTTCTGCTACTATTTTTAAGATTTCTCCACATATTGTTGTAGATATTGTTCTGAACATTGCTGCAAATATTACTCCGGATATTGCTACCTTACAAACTTCCTGAATATCTTTTAAGATATCTCCCTCTCCAACACCCCTCTTCTGCTCACTACTTGCAAATTACTTTCAAAAAGTAAACTGCTCTTTGACTCCCTGATTGCAATAACATTTTCTTCTAGCTGTTGATTACAATTCCATTCTCCTTCATCTTTATTGTCTTTGAAGACAAAAATTTGTTCATCCTCATACTGCTTTTGAACTTCGCTCTTACCTCCAAAAGATAAGATGTCCTCCATCTCCTTTATTACAGCCTCATTTGTATCTTCTTCATCACCTGCAAATACATCATAAACTTGACGATTTAAACTCACCTCAGTCTCCTTAGATGTTATAAACATCTCTTCTCCTCTAGTTGTAATTTCCTCTTCACTTTTAGGTTCTCTCAACAGTTCTTCTAGTACTCTAATCTCTTCTTTACACTTAAAAAGTATAAAGTCATCTCTAGCCTTTCTCATAACAGCCTCCAACAACTATTCTTCTTTTTGGCTGCACATGATAGTCAAACATCTCACAAGATCTTCATCTTGTCCTTCCTTCACATCTTCACTTTCTTCATCAAAGAAAATACCTTGCTCAGGTTTACAAAAGTAAACTTTGTTTTCTTGCTTTTGGCTACCAATATAGGCCAAAATTCCTCTACTTACAGCTCTAGTAGTATGTTGAAAAGCAATATCTTCCTTCAACCTTGTATGAATTTCCTCATGAGACCTGACTATCTCATCCTTTTTTAAAACAGAATTCAGATTTTGTCTCTTTGTTTCCTCTTCTTTGAGAATACCCAAATATTTTCCATCATCATGTATTACCCCTGCAACCATAAAGAATTTGTAATTTCAAAATCATAAGGCTCAATAGACTCAACTGATGTTTCAGACATCATTTCTCTCTCTCAAAGTTCAAAAGGAACTTGTTCATCTCCAACAACTTTCTTTTGTTGTAGCTCAACTCCTTCGAGCTTCTCTATCCTCAATTGAACATTCATTATCTGTTCAAGCTTCCTCAACTCTTATATTAGCTGCATATCCACCTGCTTCTTTCTTTGCTCTTGTAGTCTATGCTACTTCACTTTCTTTCTCATAGTCCAACCATACCTCTGGTCCACCTTATTTCTTTGCAACATATCCATCAACAATGCAATTTGAAAATTTATCTCAGCTTTCTCTCTGTCAAACTCTTCTTGAATTATCTTCTCTATGCTATTCACCTTGACATATTTCTCCACTCTTCTTTTGTCATGGCTTCTCTATAAACCTTTGCTATGACTATCAGTATTCATTCTTCTGTCTCTTGTGAACTACATCTGTTCACTTGTGAATTGCACTAAGCCTCTCCTTCTCAGCAAGTCTCCATACATGTTGCAAGTACCTCACCTAGCCATCTCTCCTTGAAACTCGGTCTTTTGGTAACACTGGTTATCTATCTTTAGAACCTCTATTGAGCAACTCCTTTGCTCCTTGGCTTCTAAAATTCCTCTTTCTTCTAAGAACACTCTTGTCCTCTATGTCCAACCTTCAACTGGAACATTCAAATTTTTTGCCACATTTCTTCAAAGTATCCACTTTACTCTGCCTTCAGAATACAATTGGTTCTTCTTTTCTTTACAGCTTTCCTTGTTGATATATTCCTCCTTTATCTGCAACCTATAAAACTAAAATCAAAGTTAAATAAAACAATATCTTCATGATTTCAAAAGCAGTCTGCTTCCACTCTTCACATTTGAATGGATCTTTGTTCTTCTCAAGAAACAACCATCACTTTGTCAAATTTTACTGTCTGACTTTTCTTTTTGCACTTATATCCACCTTTTCAGATTTATAATCTGACTCCTTCTCCTCCTTTGATTCACAATCACGTTGAGTCTCATTCTACTCTGCTATCAATGTCTTTTGCATAGTTTAACTCTGTCATCATCATCAAACCTCTGCTTGTTCTGATTTTCCTCCAACAGATATTTTACTCGCTCTGATACCAAATGATGCAACCATAAGGTTGTAATTAACCAAAGATACAACACATGCAAGGTTAGCGGAATTAACCCCACATTTACCCACCTTAACCTTTCCTTTTTATCAATTTAAATCAAATGCATGCGGAAGTTTTAACCATGGTTGATAACTCCTTATAATAACCTTTACCTTTATGCATCGTCACATCTTCAGCTTACCTTATTTCGTGCATGAATTCAACCTTATACAATTACCTCGGACCTGTGGGTTATAGCCCACATAAATCCTTTATACACGCAGCGGGTTATAACCTCGGATTTAAATATAACATACATACCTATGTGATAAAACATCGGATACACTTTAAAACAGACCCTGTATAACTCAAATCTCTTTACATATACATGGAATAGGATTCTAGGGTCCCACCATCCTTCGACCAATCATAGCGCATCGCATATCAGTAAACTTAACTTGCAAATTTAAATGTAAATGATACAATTGCCGATGTGAAGTCATACTGTAATCTGCACCATAGATTGTCACCAGATATAACACCCATGTTGTGCGTACTCCCGTGCCATTTCCCGTCCATATCACATCGCAACCGAAACACTTTATTGTGCGGAATATTAACACTAAACTTTAAAATCGCTGATGTGCGATGATGCGCAGTATCGACACATGGTACTTCCCTTGTCGCATCGCATTGCATCGTCCTTACTGCACTGCATCACAAGTTATCTCTTTTACCTTGCAGACTCATAAACTTATAATCTCAGTAATCACTGATGCAAAATAGCGTCATGTTGACACGCGTCCACTTCGCACTCTTTTGTCGCACTTATCTCTACCATTGATTCTTAAAACTTTGATTATGCGCTTCGATCCTCACCGTCGATTCCTCCTTTGACATTCTTCTCTATGTTTCTGCCTTTAGTTGATTGTTGTTCTTTCTGCTATTGTTACCTTGCAACTTTATTACACTACTCCTCCTGAGCTTTCTTCAATATTTAAAGTGCTGATCCCACCATATTTTATTCTTGTTTGTTATTCATATATCCATTACACTGTCTCAAATTTGAATACAGAGCATTCTCTATATTACTCCTCTTCCTCCAAAATTCGTAATTTTTTCTTTACTCGACCTATACACACATCTATTAGCTTCAGACTGGAATCACACAGATCCTACCCAACCATCAAGTCATTTTATCACTCAGAAAGACTTATACATTCAATTTTAATTCATTCACCATGGTTTATCACACATAAACCATAAATTCATAGTTATGGATCACTCAACACATAAAATGAATTACACACACAGTCACAATGAATTCAAATTCCTCATTCATTAAAGCAATGTACATATACAAATAAAAACCCTGTTTATAATCCAGCTTTGGCCTGGTCTGCCTTTACATGGCCCTTTTCTCTTCCTCTCTCTCTGTATATGCCCATAGGCTTACAATTAAATTTCTCTCTAAGAATATATTCTTTTTTCTACTGTTTGTGCCTTTGAGGCTTTACAATTATATACAAAAGGTCCTGTAACAAATTTTGGTTCAGATCCATAGGTTACTCAACAAAATCTTAAAAATCCTCTAAGTCCTCAATTAGTTCCTCAAATATCTTCTTTATCCCTTCAAGATCTCAACAATCAACTAAATCCGAAGGATCCTCCATAAATTATGACCTACTTTCTAATCTAAGATTTAGAATATTTCAGAATATCTCAATCCACACCAATCACTTATCAATCACTCATGTTCTCCTACATTTGAGAACATTTACAAATATGCCTCTCAATATTTAATTAAATCCTATTCTAAATGTCTCACTAAAATCACTCGAAATATTGAAAATTATATTAATTAAATACTTAGGAAAACCAACTCTTTTGAAAAACACAAGATCCCCTAGAGTCTACTGAATGTACAACGTTTTGGAACCATGATGCTCCTGCATCATACAGTTTCAGTGAAATGGTAAATTATTTCATGAAGTTTATTGCTTAATTTTTACATATCACACACCCTTTTAAATGCAAACTCATTTCATATGGAAATCCATGTAATAAGAAATTTTAAAAAGAGATCAAGGGTTGAGTTGTCACTATTCACATCTATGTTTGTTTCACATCACTACAAGGAAAAGACCCTCTAGTGGAGGTTATAAAGGAGGTTTTTAGTGTTATAAAATTGGCCAAAATTGTCAAAAAAACATTTTCTACAACATTCACTAGAAAATTTGGCGGAAATTCCGACGGCCAATTCGTCGCTATTCCGACACATAGTCGTCGCAAGAGCGACAGTTAAAGGGCGGACAAACCGTGGTTTGTCCTGCCGTCGCAGTTCCGACGAACGCAAAAAGTGTCGCACTATCGACACCTCTTCCGTCGCTTCCGAACACGCGTCACTCTTCCGACGTCTCACAAACCGTCACGCCTCCGACGTTTGTAAACTGTCGCACTTCCGATGAAATGTGGTTCGACGTTTGTAACGTCGCTCTTCCGACGCCTAAAAACCGTCGTAATTCCGACCCAACGTGGTCTGACGTTTTTGACGTCGCTCTTCCGACGTCTGTAATATGTCGCAATGCCGACGATATGTGGTCCGACGTTTGGAATGTCACTCTTCCGACGTTTGTAATCAGTCGCAATTCCGACGATATGTGGTCCGACGTTTGCAACGTCGCTCTTCCGACGTTTGTAATCTGTCGCAATTCCGACGAAATGTGGTCCGACGTTTTCATACTGTCTCTCTTCCGACGTTTCTATGTTGTCGCAGTTCCGACGTCTACAAGGCGTCGGAAGACCGACGGAGGGTTCAATTAAAAAAAAAAAAAATTTAAAATTTAAAAGACGAGAAACGTTGTTTTGAATATATTATATGAAGTAAAACAGTCCATGAAAGTGAAATAGCAGTATGTAGAATAGTAAAGCAACAGATAGAGTACCGACGTCCATTGTTCCAAATACAAATTAAAGTACCCAAAACCTCGTTAAATCGCAGAAAAAAATCAATATGTCCAAAATATAAAAAGACCATCGACCATATCAATAAACCAAGAACATAGACCAAAGACGTTTTGAAGAGTGATAAACATTAATCATTTTTTTTCACAAGACGAGAAACGTTGTTTTGAATATATTATATGAAGTAAAACAGTCCATGAAAGTGAAATAGCAGTATGTAGAATAGTAAAGCAACAGATAGAGTACCGACGTCCATTGTTCCAAATACAAATTAAAGTACCCAAAACCTTGCAACAGAGAAAAACGTTAATCATGTGAGGAGTGTGATATGTCCAAAATATAAAAAGACCATCAGACCATATCAATAAACTAGCAACATAGACCAGCATCGCTAGTTTTGAAGGCAGAGTGATAAACATTAATCATTTTTTTTTCACAAGAGAAAACACGCTGTTTTGAATATATTATATGAAGTAAAACAGTCCATGAAGTCATTAAATTTTCACATCTGAAGATTGGAACCCAAATATCCATCCAGAAAAGTGGAATTCCCACCCCAGACAGTGATAGAAAAATACCCCATGTCACATACAGGGACTTGATATAAAACCTAGTAACAGTCCACGTGGAGATTATCGACAATCTGAGAAAGCATCCAAATATGCCCGAGGCATCTATAAGAAAGGAACAGGCAAGATGTAGAATAGTAAAACAATGTATAGAGCACGACGTCCATTGTTCCAAATACAAATTAAAGTACCCAAAATCCTTGAACAAGAGAAAACGCTAATCATGTGAGTGTGATATGTCCAAAATATAAAAATACCATCGTAATTACATATCAATAAACCAACAACATAGACCAACATCGCTAGTTTTGAAGGCAGAAAGATAAACATTAATCATTTTTTTTCACAAGAGAAAAAATGTTGTTTTGAATATATTATATGAAGTAAAACAAATTCATGAAGTTATTACATTTTCACATCCTAAGATTGGAACCCAAATATCCATCCGCAAAAGTGGGTCCCACCCCCGTATAGTGATAGAAAAATACCCCATGTCACATATGGACTTGATATAAAACCCAAGACCCACCATGGAGATTATCTACAAATCCGAGAAAGCATCCAAATATGCCCGAGGCATCTCTAAGAAAGTGAAATAGCAGTATGTAGAATACTAAAGCAATAGATAGAGTACCAACGTCCATTGTTCCAAATACAAATTAAAGTACCCAAAACCCCGCAATAGAGAAAAACGCTAATCATGTGAGGAGTGTGATATGTCCAAAATATAAAAAGACTATCAGACCATATCAATAAACCAAAAACATAGACCAGCATAGCTAGTTTTGAAGGTAGAGTGATAAACATTAATCATTTTTTTTTCACTTTCACAAGAGAAAAAATGATGTTTTGAATATATTATATGAAGTAAAATAGTCCATGAAGTCATTACATTTTCACATCTCAAGATTGGAACCCAAATATCCATCCAGAAACGTGGAAGTCCCACCCCAGACAGTGATAGAAAAATACCCCATGTCACATACAGGGACTTGATATAAAACCCAGTAACGGTCCACATGGAGATTATCGACAATCTGAGAAAGCATCCAAATATGCTCAAGGCATCTATAAGAAAGTGAAATAGCAGTATGTAGAATAGTAAAGCAACAGATAGAGTACCGACGTCCATTGTTCCAAATACAAATGAAAGTACCCAAAATCCTTGAACAGAGAAAAACGCTAATCATGTGAGGAGTGTGATATGTCCAAAATATAAAAAGACCATCAGACCATATCAATAAACCAGCAACATAGACAAGCATCGCTAGTTTTGAAGGCAGAATGATAAACATTAATCATTTTTTTTTCAGAAGAGAAAAAACACTATTTTGAATATATTATATGAAGTAAAACAGTCCATAAAGTCATTACATTTTCACATCTAAAGATTGGAACCCAAATATCCATCCAGAAAAGTGGAAGTCCCACCCCAGACAATGATAGAAAAATACCCCATGTCACATACAGGGACATGATATAAAATCCAGTAACGGTCCACATGGAGATTATCGACAATCTGAGAAAGCATTCAAATATGCCCGAGGTATCTATAAGAAAGTGAAATAGTAGTATGTAGAACAGTAAAGCAACAGATACAGTACCGACATCCATTGTTCTAAATACAAATTAAAGTACCCAAAATCCTTGAACAGATCAAGAAAAACGCTAATCATGTGAGAATTCTAAGTAAAGTTAATCTATTAACATTGCGAATAAAATTACACCGAAGTCAAAAACATTGCCTAGCCATACACATGGCAAATTTGTCATCAAAAAATCAAAATATTAAGAAGACTGCCCTCATACGGGGAAACCAGTCTTGAACGTTTAATTTACAGAATTCAAAAATATTACAAAGGTCCAACACAGTAAAATAATCTAAAAGCAGCCCAATTAAGTGGGCCTGCTAAGCAAGAAAAAAAAATTAACCAAACTACTCCTCCGGTGGTTCCTCCACGATTCGACACCATCCTTCGGAAGGTCCAAGATCGCTAGGTGCTACCTCCACATGCATGCCACGGCTCCCCTCCTGAAGGCCCGAATGCTGGCCGGCTTTTTCCGAGCTCAGACCCGCCGGACGGGTGCATTCTTCCTCCGTTTTGGCCTCCTCGCGGAAGACCACAGTGACTAAAGCCGTGATTCTTGGGCGGTTGAGAGAGCAATTAAAGGAAAATTGCGCAGTGCGCATCGTGGGAGAAGGTGAACTAACGGTGGGGAAGCCAGGAGCAGGGGAATCCATACGGTGGCCAGATGCTACAAGCCGACCCCGCCCACTCCTAGTATTTGGATATCGACCTAAGTAATAATCACTGGACTGGCCGGAAGTCGACTCTGTTGAGGGGCTGGAGGGAGTGCGCCGGGGTTGACGTCTAGTGCTCCCCCTTCGGCAACGCATCCTATGACGCACGCGAGGCATGGGTGCGATCTCAAGCACAGTGGGCACAAGAGGAGACGAAGAAGCAGAATTGCAATTAACAGAGGAAGACAGACAGAGACAGAACCGAGAGAAATGAAAATATGCAGCAACGTCTAGGCAGAAGTTCAGTTGGCCACTTCTCCTTATCGTCACAGTTAGCAGGAAGTGTAATCCAACAACCGGCTTGTCTGAAAAACCATGGCTAAACGCCATTTTGTCGACCCGTCTGCAATGCAATCAAAGGACACCCGTCATAATTAATCTCTAATCATTAATAATGAGAGCCGAAGGCCGGATCAAATTGGAGCGTGCGGAATCGTTAAGAGGAGTGGATGTCCGATCTTGAACAGTGTTAAAAATTAATTAATGCAGATTTGATGTGAAAATTTAATTGAACAGCGTTAAATGTTAATGCGATTGATATGAAATCGCCATATCCATGTCCTATCACCTTAAACGCCATCGAATGCACCCGCAGCCGGGAGCAGGGCAAGTTTTGATTGAGGACACGTGGCAGAAATTGATTGGAGCGGATCTTTGTTTGGGTCGTCAGTGCTGGAAATTCGGACCCGAAAAATATTAGGGCGGAATTCATTTGGTTTTCACGTCACAAAATTGGCCGACGTCAGCAGGCTATTTTGGAACGCGAATTTGGTTTGAATTATAGTTTATCGCCGTTTGAAGTCCGGCGGGCTCGACTTAAGAACAATTTTGTTTGATCCCATCTTATAAAATTTGTGTTGGTTTTCTTTGATAATACACATATTTATAATAAATCATGGGAATACCACACTTAACATGTGGAAAAGTTATATAAATAATTATTGAGAACAATCATTTTTATGTAAAAATATCCAAGGCGAGGTCTGTGTAGAGAACCGGGGTCGTGAAAACTGCTCAAATATAAAAATCCCGCTTAATAAAGAGACAAAATTGTTGTGCTTTCGGAACCTGACCCGAGGATTGGACATGAGTTAACAAACAAAAGGATAGCGGAACCAGACTTGCACTCGTGGTCAAGCCCTCTACCAAAACCACGAGCGGAATCACAAAAGTGGGTTGCCCATATCGCACCGCTTTTGCGGAGTAGGCGGTATTTCCTATTCGCGAGTGATTCCATAGGGAATGCGACACGTGGCGAAGTGACCCCCGGAAAACCACCGTTTAACTCGCGCCATCGCACGTTAAAGCCCGACGTTGGAAGCCGAGCGAAATTTCCAAGAGTCGTTGATTTGGAGAAGGGCCATCGGACGGTGGTCGCACGTTGAACTTGCCCGGAGGTTAACTAAGGTGTGCGGAGGATAGCCAGGTATGATACGAGTGTTTGATTGGTTATTGATATATATAGGTGGGGCCGGAGTATAATGAAATTGTTTAATTAAACGATTGGCGGATAATTAGCATAAGTCTGGAGCGTGATTGTTGTAAGGCTGGGTGGTGAAATATAGAGCCTAAAGTTCATTACAAGTTATTTATTTAAAAAGAAACGTGGAGTATAAATACAAAGTGTTGAAAGTTAAACATTGGTTATAAGGATTGGAGATAATATAAAGTCGGGAATATAAATTAAAGTCCAACAATTGTGGATAGTATTTATTTATCAAATTCTACGAATTTGATAAATAAACCCGAAGAAAGAAGAAGTCAATTAAGACTCAGGCTGGAGGAAAAGAACGGGGTAAACCAAGGGAAAATGCTGACAGAGCGATTGTAGACACACCAGCTCTCCTTGGGGGTCCAATTTCAGTTTTGTTGCGTCACGCGATGATCTCTCTTCTCTGGCATTTACTTGTATTGAAGATCACTATTCTAGGAACAAGGAGTTATTTTCTCCAAAAATAACCCCAGCCAAACATTGACAATGCATCAAGGATATCTTTCTATGCTTCATAAGCACATTTGTTCTACTTCTAAATCATGTCTTGGAAGTGGTTGTTGTGCTGGAAATTATTCACCAGTTGGTTTCATACCAAAGTATTTTTCACATTTTCAACATCCAATACATGAAAAAAGATAATGGTTTAAAACAACCTAAATATTTGAAATTTTGCAAGAATTGTCTGGCACACTTTGAATATGAATTTTGAAGTCAAGTGCATGATGCTGTATAGGATCAAGTGTCATTTTGAATACCAAATGTTTCACAAAAAACTTCTCAACATGCTACCCCGCAGTAAGGATTAAATGACAATATTGCATCAACTATTTCCATAATAAAAGTGCACCTCGGCCATAAGACTAAACAACTACAAATGTTGTAGATCTAACAAGACCATACAATCAAATGTATTCCACAAGGCCAATACTGTATGAAAAATGAAAAGGAGTTTGCAACCAAAAATACCTTAGGCAACTAATTCAATTAGATACACCAAACCATCAGCAAAAAGGAAAACCAGCCTACTCAAAAGGCAAGCGTTTACCTCCTTTGAAAAAAATTTGAGTTCCAAAACAAGGGCCTTTATTGTCTTGTCACTGCCCCTAGTAATTTGAATGGGGTTTGCACCTGCTGCAACAACCTAAACAAAAAGGTTTCATTTCAAATTATTTTCCACAAATTTAAGATACAACCATTGTCAGTTTTGTATTTCCTAACAAGCTCATAAATTTTGACAAAAAAACCAAAATTTTTTAATACCTGATAGCAATTTTTTCACTCAAAAACTATCTTAGACTCAATAAACCCAACCCAAAACTAAAAAACCAAACACCATAAGACCCTACAAAAATGAATAGCTGATCTTAATCCAGTACCATCGACAAAAAGTTACCTTTACACCCTCACTTATTAAACCCTGTGCTGTTGAATTTTAACTTCAACTGCTGCAGCAGAAGGACGGATGCAGCAGCAACATTTTTTTTTTGAGGTTGCTTGCATGCCATCCAGAAATTTAATTCAGCATTTAAAATTCCTGCAAGTTTTTTTTGTAGACGGCCGCAGCCATATTTCTGTACAGGATTGTATTTAAACACAACAACCAACATTAACTCAATTCACCAACCAGAAATTAAACAAACAGAAATTTACCCGACAATTTTGTAAATTCAAAAGGAGGACACGTGGAGCATTAATATTGGATCGCATGAAATTGAAGGGAATCTGAAAACCTGAAAACCGGACCCGAATTTTTTATAGGGCACATTGGATTGAGAATTTGAGTTAAAATTAGGCAGACATCAGCATCCCATTTTGGAACGCGAATTTGGTTTGAAATTCAATCTATTTAGACTTTTGAAGTCCGACGGAAAGGGTTCTTTAATGTTTTGATAGTTTAATATATACATATGTTATATATATATCATATGCGAAATGAAAGGTGGGCCATAGAATTTAGTTTTAATTTTATTTTTTTAAAAGAGGGTTTATTATAATATGTTTTTTTCATTTACGTGTTATAAAAAATAAAAAGGTCTAAAAGCTAAGAAGTTTTTTTTATAGATGTAAGACGTAAATTTCTTTTATTACAACATACATGTTAAAAGTGAAAGACTCCAGTGTAACTTTAAGTGTATGCGTAGCAGCAAGTAAAGGGAAAAACACAGCGCAGTGTTTTATACGCAGCATGCTCTGCTTTGAACCGACAAAGTGAGTTGGTTTTATGCACTGCGTTTTGTAGCAGTCATAATTTTGTAATCCCTCTCAGTGAGGAAGTAGTGTAATAGTTTTTTTTTGAGTTATTGAAGGGAATAGAATTTTGTTTTCAAAGTATTGAAACTCTATCTCCTGTCAAAGAAATTTTTATTTTCTCTATGTTAGAGGAAGGAGATTTATTCTCCATTCATTGTTCTGGAATTTTTCAATCTTCCAACATGTGCAAGAACAACAGATGTTGTGGTTCCATCCCCAGCTAAATCATTTGTCTTTGCCGCAGCTTGCCTTACCAACTTGGCCCTAATATTTTCAACTGGGTCCTCTAATTCAACCAATAAAAAGGCCAAAACCATAGCATTGAGATACATTTCATTACACCGTCAATAACAATAAAATTTGACTCAGCCATAACCCTTTCCTTTTATTGTTGTGAAAAGATTTATGCATTACTCTAATGTGGCTAGTCCATAGGCCAAGTAGACCACTGGGTAACAAATATGTTTCCTTTCACCTTTGAGTTTTAAAATTATGCCTACCAAATCTAAGACATTTAAGAGGGGGAACTAATACAACGTTAAAAATAAAACCAGAGCACACATCTACAAATTACCTCCTTAGCTACCGTCACACCATCATTAACTATTTTCGGAGAACCATGCTTGCTCTCCAAGACAACATTTTTCCCTTCGCCCCAAGGGTGACTCCAACAAGATCAGCAAGTTTGTTCACACCGCCTGCAAGACAAATTGACAATGCTTTCAGTAAGTGTGCAATTGAATGCCAGACCATATGCCAAAACAACCCTCCATGAAAATTAAAATAACACATTAAAATCGAATATAAGTGGACAAGGAAAGATCCACCGCAGTGAAGTTTCACGTGCAGGTGACCTTCCTTTAAACATAATTTTTTCTCTGACCTGCAATTTTTGTGTCACTGAGCCATCCTTGTTGAAGTACAACTCCTTTTCCATAGCTCTTGTATTAACTACCTTCTCTCTGTCGCGTAATCTCAGAGTCCCTCTTCTGCTTGAGCGATTAAAGGAAATGGGTGAAAAAACTGAAAGAGAAGACAATTGTCTGCCATAATTATCAAACATTGCACCCAACTTCTTCCCCTTTCCATTGTTACCCAATGAGGTAGATGTGGCAATTGTTTTCATACCGCCCAAAGCAGAGGCCATCTTCTCTTATGCTGAATATAGAATTACAAGATCTTCATATTAGTATGAACCTTAAAAAACATGACTCCCATTGCTAAAAACCACTTTTAAGTTGTAACAGGCAAACTAAACAACTATCGCAACTTTTGGCAACTTCTGGAGCATTAAGAGAGAAACAACAAAAGAGAAATACAACCACAATCCTCATTTTAATGAGACCAGACTATATATTTGCATTAAGATAATAGAAAGAAATCACGACTATATTAAGGCCAGCACAAAACAATCTTTAACCAGTGTCTCTCGCGGCCTTCAGGTTGCCATGCTAGAGGTTGCATATTTTTAATTTAAATTATTGACCTCTCGTGCCTATATATGAATGCATCCAATGGGATATCTACATCAAATGCTCCTTTATATCCCCAAAAACAAATTCCCTACTACAAGAGCACCAGTATTGATGGATCACCCCACACCATCCCACCCACTAGAAACGGTGAAAAAGGAAACCCGAGAAAACTTCTGAAATATCTCAAGATGAATATATGGGTGGTTCTTATGAATCAACCAACTATTTAGAACATGCTCATCAATCCAAACCATGAGTATTATGTGACGATATTCAAGTGGGCACTGAATCGGATTTCTGAAGCTATGTTAGAGAAACCCTAAACTCTCACTGAAAATAGGTGAAATGTGGCACCACTCAGAGATTGACATGTGCCAATTGGTACAAGTGGTAGAGAATTGGCATGCTCAAACAACGAGGTGATGCAAGAATGACATGAGGGAGAAAATATCAGAAAAGCCCCAAATCTGGAGAACTAAAGCTCATCACCAACTCGAGATTGACAACTTTACATGATGTAACCTATGAAATCGTAAATGGAGAAATCATAGTAACAATAAAGTAACCTATGTAACAATAAATTCGGATTCATCCTCGGAGTGGTAATGGGAGAAATCATAGTGAACAACAGGAAACATGCAGAGTTGCTTACAATCAAATAGATGAAAAAACACATACAAAAAACCTAGATAATAATCATGAACACGCTTAATATTGAATTATGAACTGTAAAGGAACTTACAAAATGTGACATTACGAACCTGGTCAAGCGCACAAGCAAAAATATCCTGGACATGACCCTGGTTGACAAGTTGTATTGCTCATGATGCAAGAGGATTTGTACCTGCACTGCGAAGTCAATCAAAATCCATCATTATCTATACAATAAATACAAGTAATTGATGTAGTATTTTTTACTCTAAGATGCATTCTTATGATAATTTTAGAACATATGTTGAAAATGTCAAAACATACCTGAATAAGCTCCTCTTCGTTTCAAGAACAATTTATTGGAGTCGCATGAACTTGGAACAAGCCTCCCACGATCTGAAAGAGTAGCAACTAAGTCAACAGTGACTTTTTTGTTGCTACGCTGGATCAAGGGAGGTTTTCTCCAAGATTAAATCGCTCCAATAAATTATTTTCTACTAAACAGGGCCAACCACGTGAAGGTGGAAGCTCTTATGGCCCCTCCCCCCCTCCTCACATCACTCTCAATTCCCCAATACCCAATCTATATTTCATTTTTTACTTTCATGAGCATAAAAAAAAATATTCAATAACTAATAAAAAAAACAATTCAACAAAAAGTACGCAAGGAAACATTGCAATTAATGCTTGACATAAAAATAGTATGATAAATGAGTTTTTTATATAACGCAAAAAACGTTCCAAGTATGGTAACGCTTGTCTTATAATAATACAATATTTTACATTGTCAAATTTTCTTTTTCTTCTTCCTATTTTTAAAGCTCCTAATTACATCATCAATATCATCGTACTCTGCTCCTGTTTCGTGCCTTTCAACCCGCACTGCTGACCTAGTTGCGTATTCACGATGTCTGGGCTCATCCAGTGACGGGGCATCGCCTACAAAAACAGATAATATTAAATTTTAATTGTCAGTTTTTAAATATCATTGAACTAGTTCGTAATATTAATAAAAAAAATTGCAATGAGATTATTTACCTGGTGCACCAGTTGTCGCCGTTGGGACTGTTGCCCTGTCTTCCTCTCTGGTGGTAAGATCCTCAAGGGAAACATTCTCTGTCATTTAAACAAAAAACGTTATAAGGACAACCATCAAGGTATAATTAGAAAAAATTATAATTGGAAATTAATTACCATCACGGCCCTCACTGATAGTAGCATTGTCGGCCTGGTCCCCACTACAATGATCAGGTTGCACGTGAGGATCATCTACATCTGGCTCTAAAATTGGGTTATTTGCCTCATCGGTAGTGTTGCTCCCCTGATTTAAACAAAGTTGTTAGAAATTAAATTTATGGACGAAAACAAACATATTGAAAGGTTAATGTTTTACCTTATCAGGCATTCTGGATCTTGGGACCTGCCCCAAGCTTCTGCGACATTCAACTACGGCTTAATAGCCGAAATGGAAAGCGATATTTTTATCTTCCTCTGTAGTTTCTGTTCTGAAGTCATCACCCTACATTACATATGATTGTGTATTTTTAATCATATTTGATAGGATTACAAAAACGTTGGAAGGCGATACAATTAATTATAAGATGTTCAGCTACTTAATTACAATTCTTGCAGCTAATTTCAAGTAGCCACCCTGGCCGAGCTTGTGATGGCCCTTTTTCTCTATCCTAGCTTTGGTTGCCTTTGAGGTGTCAGGCAACCTAGCATCAAAAGATTGAAGTCAGATATGACGTAGCACATTTTTATTTTAGACATAAAGAAAATTAAAGCTATTGAATTAAAGTTGTAATTTACCTTGCGGGTCCAGTTGGCATTTTTCCTTCTTTCTTTGCCCTTTTCTCTTTTCCATCATGGATGAGTGCTCTCCACTCACTCTCTGAAACTAAGAGAGGACACTCATATCTAGGGTTAAATTTCAATTGCGTCCTATAGGTGTCCTGGTATATTTCAAATATTTGCCGGCTACCCGAGCCACTGCTGTTCTGTCAAATGTGCCGACCCCAAAAAGGGCTTCTAGATAATCTAGAAGTTCTTTTTTCAGGTTGGAATTCTGGGAATTCCACCCTGTACGTATGGTTGGGCCAAAAATTACCAACGCATGGCTCTCCAGAATCATGTAGAACTCATTGTTTCCTACACAGAATAAAACCAAAAAAAGAAGAAGATATTATCATTAATTTAAAAATAAAAATCATGATAAATATGTTTTAGATAAAGTACATGAAATATTTAAAATATTAAAATTTACCTAGGAGTTGTACATGCTTTATAGGGACACCCTCATCGTTCACCAACAACGTGCCATTAATGGTCCCTGTGGAGCTGACACGTGTAGCTCCAGGAAACGCAATAATGTAGTTGGCCATATCAGCCTCATCATTGTCAACACGTTTAGCAGTTGGCTGGGTGTCTGCTTGGGCAGGGTGTGTTTCTTGGCTAGCACCTAAAGGATTAGAAGGTGTACGAGAGGGTTGTTGGGCAATCTCTTGCCCTTGTGTCCCACTACCACCAACACCGGGTTCAGCAAATGCCAGAAAACGCTACATACAAAAGAACTTTTTGTTAGTTTAGTCAATGTAAAAATTTAAAATCAAACTATCACAATTCATCTCATGCAGAACAAAAAAAATATCCTTTTGACTTTTTATTATTACCTGATATGTTTCTAGCTGGCTCATAAGTTGTTTTATCCTCTCTTCTGTTTCAGGTGTTTGAGGCGCGTCTATCAAAGTATTAAATTCCGACCTTGCATCTCGTGCCTTTTTTCGTAACAAGAACACTGGAGATAGGGATGAAGAAAGCTCTTCCTCAAAGAGGGAATCATCAGGCGTACCATGGCTAGGTGTCTGCATATTTGAACAAAATTAATATTATTTCAATTATGTAAATAACTAAAATACCTGAAGATAGAGCAATGCTGGCACTTTACATGTTCTTCCGCTGGCTTCTTTCCGCGATCATCCCGTCTCGGGGTTGTTCCTGCACTGCTCTGATCAGTCTGCCACATTGCAATAAAATTATAAATGTAAAAACTTGAAAACAATATCTAACTTGAAAACACAAAATGAAAACTGAAATAATTTCTAATAAGACACCGGAAGACAGAGTTAGAGTTTCAAATATGCTTTGCATTGAATTCAGTCCTGGAAACATGTCATTGCACATTAAGGCACCCAAACATTCAATCCACGAATGATATATTTAAGTAGGCTTCTCCTATTCTTGGAAAAAACCATACCTATAATGCATTCACTTGCATGTATAAAGGGAAAGGAAAACATGTTTTCATACAACGGTGACAAAGGCATCTTGGGGAAAGGTATCTTCACTTTTTATTTATGTTGTTCACCCACACCACTCGTGTTTTCACTAATCCTGTTTTGTCATTTTTGGATTCAAATTAAGTTAAGGCCTTAAGTATTTTTTGACCTTTTCGTAGTTTATATAATGTATGATTTAATAATCTCTGCACTTTTTTCTCTGCGCATGTTTCTCGGGAAACTTAAAATGCATGATCTAGTCCCATACATTTAACAAGTTGTTGGATCAACTCCATAGGAAATATCATGTTTCCTATTCAATCAAAATTTATCTCAGTTAGGGTAGGTAGGAAGGTTTCCCCTTTGTATTAATAGGGCACTTCTAGCTTGCATTTTTATTATATCTTTCAAATTTAGTGTCGTTTCAATTAGGGCATGAATTTTTGCAACTTTCAAGGTGAGAATGAACAAAGACAATTTTTTGTGATGGATGACTATATATGACTCCATGGCCAGAGGAAAAGGCACTAATATACTTCTTCAAATATCTATAGTTCTCATTCACCTCATACGGAGATGGTCCCTGATTTTGAGCCAAATGTTGTAGCAAAAATTTCCCCCCCTCCATAATTTGATATTCAATGGAAATTTCTTAAATTGATGATGGGGCATGATTATGGAACATTGGCACATACATATGTAATGGAATTCCAAGATCATGATATATGTTTGCATATGTTTATGGTAATGTTCCACCAAGTCCCCTGGAGGTGGGAGCGAGGGGACGAGGGAGCGCGGGAGCGGCCTATGCAAAAGCTCCCTACCAATTTTCAGGAAACGTGGGGGGACGTCGGGGTCATAAAAATTATAAATTTTAATATTTAAAATGTAACTATATTTTTGCAAGGAATGTATATACAGTCATCATACACTTGCATCATGAAAGATAAATCATAAATGATAAAATTACAAATCGATGAATGATGAATCATATAATTGAAACAAATTTAAAAGTTAAAAGTTAAAACATACATCATACAATCATGTATGTAAGTTTGTAAGTTTGTAACTATATAATCATTAATGTAACTACTAACAATGTACAATGAAAATAAAGTTTAAGATATCATATGACATATTATATCAAGATTCAAAATAGAGTTTAAACCGAAGTTTACAACTCAAGTCTGAAACATAAAACTTAAACGCAAATAAGTTATGTCTGAAACATAAAACATAAAACATAACATATGAATATCAAATGATATCATCATACCGATAAATGAGCATAAATGCTCAAGTTAATGCCCCACTAGTCTCTGCATCCAACTTCTGCACGAATATATCAAGATCAACCATGTCACCATCTGAATCAGAATCACTTGGATTCTCAAATATGCTAAGTGGCACATCAAATTTTAACACGAAACCATAAACTAAAAGGGGCGGTGAGGGGACGTGAGGGGGTGTGAGGGAAACATCCCCTAGAAGTCCCCAAGACCCTGGAGCGCGAGGGGGTGAGGAATCTAGACCCCTAGGTGGGGGGGCGAGACCCCGTGTAACACTGGTTTATGGAGGTGGTGGAGCAAAAAAGAGCTCAAATAGAGCTGAAATTTTTCACATAAAAAGGACTGTGGGCTTGACTAATGGTTCCATTTAAAAATGATATCTAGACAGAGAATAAGTGTAGCATGCAAACATGCATTGAAAATCCATCTGATTTTGCATTGTATTACTTATGATGGATTCAAATTTGGGTTTCAAAATGCTAGGTTATGGCATGATTTTGTCGAGAAACCCTTAGTTGGATTCTCATGTTGGTTTAATTTATATTTTAAGTTTGTTTTGCAATCTTTGGGTGATAGTAACTCATGAACTAGGTTACCAATGTGTAACAATAATATTTCAAGAATAAAGTTGTGAATTTTTTATATTATTATTATTATCTATTAGCTACGAGTATTGACACCTAATGCCTGGAATTTTGACATCTTGATAGCATGGATAATTTCGAAAATGTTTCTAGTAATGTTAACATAATAACTATCATTACATGTCTTCACTTTTTTCACCATAATAGACCTGTGATATGGACTCATCACACAACTCCATATGCTATGTCCCAACAAGTTCAAACTGGTTGAACCTACCTCATAGTGTGGTTATTAAGGACAAGTTGCTTGATATATAACTCGATAGCATAGACCACGTTGCAGTTCTAAAAAGAATCCTCAAGTGTCAAAAAAACTTCACAATATGTTCTACTATAAAGCCTTTTGGGACACCTGAAATAATATATGTATCATTGATGACTTTTAAAGTATGACAAGATCCAGAGGGAAAGGAAATCAATGGAAGAGTGATCCACCAATGAGAACCTAGAATTTAGCATCAGATGAGTTAGAGTCCAGGAAATTGAAACCCTATAATTTTAATTAGTGATGAAGGACATCACATAGGTAATTATATTTTCATGTAGAATAATCTGTTAATTCAAATTTAAACTACATAATATGAAAGGCATACCATAAATTTTTCCACGTAAGTCCAAACAACCTATAAAAATGGAAAACCTTCTTTTTCCATGGGAAATAATTTACCTTTCCCTTTTAATAATGGCTGCCAAATTAATAAGCGTTTCTTTGGGAAAAATTTAAATCTTGTATTGGGTGATGAAGATAATAGAGGGTATTGAATCTTGATTCTTGATATCTAGAGAGAACCATACAGCCTAACACAATCCAATGGAATTGACCAAAAAAACCCAAATAGAGTCAACCCTACTATAGGAGGAAGGGCCTGCAGTAAGAACTTACCATTTTGCAAGAGCTGAGGGTGAATGCTGTTCTGCAAGAGCCGAGGGCGAACGCTGAGGGGGAATGCTGTTCGCAAGAGCCGGGAGGGCTAACGCCGAGGGCGAATGCAGGGCAAGGCCGTTTCCGCAAGAGCCGAGGGCGAATGGCGAATGCCGGCTTCGAAAGAGTCAGAGGGCGAATCCAGCATGGTCGTCGTTTCCTGCGAAGAGTCGCAGGGCTAATGCCGAGGGCGAATGCTTGCTCGCAAGAGCTCGTGGCGACGTCGAAGGCGACGTCGTTTCAAGAGCCGAGGGCGAATTCCCGAGGGCGAATGGTACTGCAAGAAGCGGAGGGCTAATGTGCACGTGATATCAGTGATATCGTACGTTAATGTAGCACACATGTACATTTGAACACTAATAGATTTTTTTAGCTGAAATGCAATGCTTGTTTTCATTTAAATGTAGGATTTTTAAAGCAGGGAGAAACAATGGCTGCCAAATTAATAAGCGTTTCTTTGGGAAAAATTTAAATCTTGTATTGGGTGATGAAGATAATAGAGGGTATTGAATCTTGATTCTTGACATCTAGAGAGAACCCTACAGCCTAACACAATCCAATGGAATTGACCAAAAAAACCCAAATAGAGTCAACCCTACTATAGGAGGAAGGGCCTGCAGTAAGAACTTACCATTTTGCAAGAGCTGAGGGCGAATGCTGTTCTGCAAGAGCTGAGGACGAACGCTGAGGGCGAATGCTAAGGGAAAATGTTGTTCTGCAAGAGCTGAGCGCGAATGCTGAGGGCAAATGTTGTTCTGCAAGAGCAGAGGGCGAATGCGCACGTGATATCAAACGTAGCTATTGCGACAAATACGAAACATTTTTATGTAGCGCGCATATAAGTTTCGAATTTTTATGTAGGGCCCATATAAGTTTGGTATTTTTTATGTAGCGCGAAAATAACTGTCGCTATACCGACGGCGGAAAAGGCGTTGCTATTAGGACGGTGCCTCCAAATGTCGCAATGGCGACACCTAGACATTGTGTCGCAGTTGCGACGTTTAGAGTCGTCTCAATAGCGACGCTTTGGGCCATGGTGTCGCAATTGCGACGTCTTCCTTTAAACGTCGCAATTGCGACACTAGTTTAAGTGTCGGTATTGCGACACTTTTCTATAGACGTCGGTATAGCGACGGTTTCGGGCGGGATGGAAAAAATTTGGGAAAATTTCCGACATTTGGTCAAAAGCGTCGGAAACAGGTGTCGGAATTTCCGCCAAATGTAGTAGTGAATAGAAGAAGAGGGCATATGCAGAATATATTCTTTCTGCCTACATTTTATGGGTCTTCCAAAAGCATGATAGAGGCTTGGATAGAGGATTTAGATGATTTCTTACAGCTACACCCAGTAGCGGAAAAGGAAGCCATTGAGATTGCAGTGCTTTACCTTGAGGGTGAAGCAAATGATTGGTGGTTCGGCAGATTGAAACATGCAAGAGTGACTGCATATGCACAGTTCACTCAAAGATTGTTAAAGAGGTTTGACAGAAGAAAACCATAG
>JAXQQM020071470.1:0-84053 GCA_034641835.2 Pinus albicaulis | reverse complement strand
TGTCATCCGTGGTTGTTTCTTCATGTGGGGGAGAGAGTGCTTCAGGACATGATTCCACAGTTTGATTCAATATTGGAATCCCCCCTTCAAGATGTGGAATCTGATTATCAAATTCTTGGAAAGACTTTGCATGTGTGAATCTATCTAGGCGATCAAGTTGCCGCTCAACAACCTTGTCACTCTTGGAAGATTCAAGGAATATGACATCTCTTGCTATTACAAATTTCTTATTTGCTTCATCATAGAGACGATATCCTTTGGAGGTATTGGAGTACCCCAAGAAGATACATTTTTGACTTCTAGCACCAAGTTTGTTCCTTTGACCCTTGGGTATCAAGGCATAACAGGTGGACCCAAAGACCCTGAAATGCTTTACCGAAGGAATGTGGCCATGCCACATTTCAAAAGGAGTTTTGTTTTTTATTGAAATTGAAGGACACCTATTCTTTATGTAAACAGCACATAGAATTGCATCAGCCCAAAACATCAATTTTACATTCTTGAAAAATAACATGGAGCGAACCATATTTAAAATAGTTATGTTCATTCTTTCAGCTACACCGTTCTGTTGGGGATTATATGGCACAGTTGTTTGATGTTTGATTCCATGTTGACGAAGATAATTTTCAAATTTGTTTGAAGTGTATTCTTTTCCATTATCAGTACGTAGAGAGCCAATATGTGTTTGTGCATCATTTTCAATCCATGCATGAAAATTATTGAAAGTTTGAAAAGCATCAAACTTATTCTTCAGTAAGTAAATCCAACACATTCTGGTGTAGTCATCAATAAATATCATCATGTATTTGTTTCCATTTGCAGAAGCAATAGGCATAGGGCCACATAAATCTGAATGAACAAGTTCAAGTTTTCTATGTGCTCTGGAGTGTGAATCATGAAATGGCTGTTTGCTATGCTTTCCTAGAATACAAGCATCACATTCCTTAGGTTTTCTAGGAATTGTAGGCAGTCCATTAACACCATTTTTCTTCAACAAATGAAGGCTTTCATATTTTAAGTGTCCAAATCTAGCATGCCATAAAAGACTTGATGGGAATGTACCTTCATCATGATGTGAACTGAATGCAAAGTTTTGAGCATGAGCAAATGAACCTTTCAGCTTCAAGAGTCTCCCTTCTTCTATTCCCTCCATGACAAGTGAGTGATCTGATGCTTTTCTAACCTCTGCCTTGCCATCAAACAAGTGAATGGAGTGTCCTTGCTGGCGGATTTGGACCAGGGACAGCAAGTTTCTCCTCAACTCAGGGAGGTATAGAACCTCATGTAGAATATGATCTGGAAGACCAGGCAGTTTAAGCTTGACTGTGCCAAGCCCTGATGGCTTGAGTTTGGATTTATCTGCGAAATATACTGCTCCATCAACTTTGTCAGTGAATTCTTCAAAGAAATCTTTTCTAAATGTCATGTGACATGTTGCTCCTGAATCTAGCAACCAATCATCTCTCCATGAAGTAAATGAAACATCAAATAAGTCTTCAGTCACTCCATTGTTACAATGTGCTAGAACATAATGAGCAGATTCAGGTGCTTTACCTTTGTCTTTGTCATTAGTTTTACCTTTGTCTTGATTTCTTTGCTGCTCAATTTTCTCCCATGGTGTTCTGCATTTGGATGCATCATGTCCATCTCTATTGCAACGTGTGCAATGAAGATTGAATTTGTCAGCTTGTCTGCCCCCCCTTTCTGTGAAGTTTCTTCTTCCTCTTCCTCTTCTGCCACCTCTTCCTCTGGATGAATCTGGAGCATGACTCTTTTCTCTATGTGCCAAGTATGCAGCCTCTTCGGAAGACGAAGGGACTGTCATCTTCCTGAAAGCTTTCTCTCTTTCTGCAAACTTTTTCTCAAGTGTATCAAAGGTGATATGCTCAAGGTTCCCACTTGCTTGCAAAGACTCAAGATAATGTGAGTAAGTCGGATATAATGCATTAACATATGCTATGAGAGGTATGTCCATTTTTACACCAGTGCTATCAATATCATGCATGATAGATCTAACTTCTGAAGCTAAAGCAAGGGGATCATCATTCTTCATTTCAAGACTGAATAGCTTAATCATCAATTGAACATTTTCTAGTTCTGAAAGTGATTCATAGAGTTCTTTTAGCTTTCTCAAGGCTTCATAGGCATTTGAGAATGATGAAATGTGGCGACTCACCTCTTCATTTACGGAAGCTGCAATCAAGGCATAGGCTTTGCAGTTCTTGTTTTCCCAAATGGCGAGCTCCTTGTCTAAAGTGGGCTTTGCTGGTGGATTTCCTTCTTGTCCTTCACATATTCCTTTCCACAACTCATTAAAAATGAGTGTGTGCTTGATTTTCTGGGACCATTCAAGATAGTTCTCTTTGCTGGAGAGAACCACCCCAACAATAGATATGAGAGAATGCATTCTTCTGAAGGAAAAAATAACTACTTTGCTGGAAAAAAAATTCTTTTGAAGTGGAAAATTTTTTGCTAGAAAATCTTCAATTCTGGAAATGTACTCAATTGAAGGGGACAAAAACAGTTTGCTGCAAATACTGAATTCTGCACCAAAAAAAAATATTTTTTTTTTTTTTTTGTTTGGAGTAAAAAAATTATATGGATATTGTGTTATATATGATGGAGGCAGTATTAAATATGGGAAAGCGGTATAAATATGTGCGGGGTGGGGTGGAAATAGTGGTAAAAAATGGAATGGTATTAAGAAATGGGAGAGGGCGATGTATACAAATGGGAGGAGGGGAGCGGTATGTAATAAAATAGACAACGTTTTAAATATGTGGTATCATATGATAGAACGCTGTATTATATATGACAAACTGTATTATTTATATGACAGATAGTGCATTATAATGGAGTGTAGGAGGGCGGTATTATATATGCAGCGTGGAGGGCGATATTACCATAAGTTATAAACAGCGTGGATGACAGCACGGGTAAGGAGAGAAAGAGGCTGAGAGGTATCAAATGGTGGGATGTGGGATAATTTGAGGGTGGTAGTGGGAGCGATAGGGAATGCGCGGTAGTGAATATGCAGTGGCAGCGGGTGTAGAGGATAACAGATAGCGTTTGAGGGAGTGGGGCTGTCGTGGGGGAGGTAAGATACATTGGGGAGTGAAGCTATGCGTAGCAGCGGGCGAAGAGGATAGCAGATAGTGTGTAGACAGTTGGGGAGGAGCACTGTTATATATGGGTGGTGGGCGTGTTAACTGTAATGGAGGAGCATTGTTATTAAATGGGACAGAGCATGGGGTGTGTGTGATGAGGGCGAGGGGATAGAGATAGCAGATTGCGTGTGAGGGAAAAGGAAATAGCGTAGTGTGAGGGGGTAGTAAGCGTTGAGAGGGGAGGGGCATTTGCAGGTGCGTTGGGTAGGTGAGATTTTGAAATTGCAGGATTTTAATAACTGTAGAATTTGCAGGTGTGTGCAGGGGCTGCAATTTGCAGAATTTCAGGGACTGCAGAATTGCAGAATCTCTAAAAGCTGCAAAAAATAGAACTGGGCAAAAATTGCAGAAAAAAAATGCAGAATTACAGTACAGCAATTTAATAGAGCAGCAAAACTATACATAGAAACTCACTGAGCAAAGGAATGAGGGAGTTACACCACAGCCAAAAATTCCAATAGTGGGACTGGCTCTGATACCATGTCAAACCAGAAGGTAACTCCACAAATCAGAATGTTTTTTAAATGAAGAATGTACATGTATTTATACATGGAGGTGAGGCTATTGGGATTCATCTCCCAATGACTTTTGGCCTTCCTTATTTCCTAATATTATTTATTATACAATATTACATATCCACACCCAACCCATAGGATTAGGTGTCAACAAAATCATTAATTGCCCTATATGAGGGAATATATGTCCAAAGGAGAATTCTTCTGGAGAACCAGATGTGGTTATTCATGATGGCCAAGGGAGAAGAAATCGAGCCCTTCCTTTTCAGATTATAGGAAATCAAAGATCAGTTGTCTGCCATGGGAGCAAAGGTGAAGGATGATGTGATGGTGAGGACTACACTCAATGCAATCACAAAGGACTGGGAAACTTTTGTCCAAAGCAGGCCTTCCCAACTGGGACATTATGTGGGTGATCCTCCATCAAGAATAACTCCATCGATTCACCAAGAGATAGTACATCCTGGGATCAATTAAGGTGAAGAAGGAAGAGGAAGAAGATGCAACCTTGGCATCAAAGAGGAAGCAAGGAAAGAAGAAGCTTGATCTATCCAAGATCAAGTGTTTCTAGTGCGGAAAACCAGGATATTTCACGAGCAATTCTGCTGAGAAGAAGAAGGAAAATGAATCTTCTACTTCCAAGGTTGTTGTGGTGGATAATGGTTCTGAAGATCTCGTAGCCGTGAGCGCTCATGAACCACGAAATTGGGGCAACATGGATCTATAGAGAAGCTACAGAATGGTGGCGGGATCCTTAAGCAGCTCATCTCTTGGATCACATCCAAGCTACAGGAGCCTTAAGATAGTGGTGGGTCAAGTGTAGCAGTTGGAGCATAGAATCATGGATGGAGCAGAGGCTGAGTTAAAAGCATGAAGGGAGCAACACAGTGTAGAAGCAACATCAGCGTGGCAGTGTAACGCAAAGGAGGTTGATGTGACTTCAACAACGCAGTGCATGTTGGCTTACATAAAGTAGAGCTACAACAACGTAAAGGCTTCATAAGGACAGCGCAGCGTAGTAGCAACGTATGAGATTTCATCGCAGAGGCTGATGTGACTTCAACAGCATATGGGAATTCTGCCTACACAGTGCAGAGTTGCAGCTGTGTAGTTGTCTCGAGAGAATAGCACAGAGAAGAAGCCTATGGAGCTTCAATGATGAGGATGCAACCCAACTGAATTTTCTGTCAAATATTGGGCAGGAGTTTTCACTTGCTTCTCTCAGCAACTAAGTTGTAGTGTAGTAGTTGGCAGCACGATGTCGCATATTGAGAGGGAGTTGTAGTACAGATGTGGCAGTGGCGGTGGCAGCGTCATGGGCAGCAATACAGGAGAGAAGCAACAACACGGTGATGAAGGGCAGTAGGCCAAGCACCAGCGCAGAGACCCACACCAGAGATCAGTGCATAGCTTCGGGGTGAAGCAGTGTTGTACTAGAGCACATTCCTCGCTAATAGGGAGTGTTGATTTTTTTTAGTGTTGGGGTAGCATCGGATGTGCTCTAGCTCCCAAAATTTGTGGAGGGACTACAGTACATGAGATCTCCAAGAAACATAAATGGATTTGGGAAATTCCATCCAGTTTGGGAGATAATTAATTAATTAATATTTTTTAGTAAGGACCCTAATTCTAACTTAGGAAAATTAAAATATTAAAGGTAATTAATTTAAACATGTGATGGAAATGACTTAAGTCACACGGATCAGGCTTTCTTTTAATATTAGCCATCGATTCAATATTAGATCATGGTCGTTGGTTTCCCAACGAGAAATTATAAAGGAAAGGCTTGGGGTCAGTTGGAGAACACACACATGGAGGTAGAGCACTAAGACTAAGCTGTAATTCTAGGGCAGGTTTGCTAAGAATTTCCAAAAGTGTTTCAGTTGCAACGAGGGTTAGTATTGGCTAAGGGGATGGTATGATACCAGAGAATCAACAATAGGCAGAGAGCTAATAACTAGGAGCATCACACAGAAGCAGGGGTAGCAATGGCAGCTGTGCAGCGCAGAGGGCTTCAGTCGCTGCAGCATTGAGCTAGCAGGAGGCCCCCGAGGTTACGCAGAGGCCATCCAAGGCAATGTAGGGACTGTGTCACCTAGTCTGGGGTTACACAGCCCTCTTCAGGCCAATGCAGAGGTATGAAAAAGCTAGCAGGGCTGACGTAGGAAAATTCAAGGGCAGCGTTGGGGTTTCTAGAGGTAGAAAGTGCCTGAGTTCTGTAAATCCCATTTGAGGGTGTGGATCAGGCAAGCTTTTCAGTCTCCAAAATATTCGATATATCTATAGATATTATTTTCTCTGTCGGGTTAACCAGTAAGGTGTCCAAATTTGTTGTATTCATAAACTACTTAATAATATAAACCCTCCAACAGCCAGAAGACCGGTTTTCCTGCATTGGGTTTTTCCGAGGACAGTTGTCCAGAAAATTGTGTGTGTCACTTTGTATGTGTGCATGTATCTTTTTCTTAGATCTGAATCGGTGAAGAACTGTTATGTGTTTACTTCAATGTTAATCTGAATTTTCAGCATTAATAACTTGATTAAGTAGGAGAAGTATAACCAGATCTAACAATAGGGTTTCTACATAAAGATATATTCAGAAGTTTCACACCTAGTCCACTTGAAGACCATTTTCATAGCTTGAAAAGTCTATTTTGAGGTTTTTGGGTCTTCTAAATCCTATGGAGCAGGTTGTAAAGCCATTGGAGCACTTTAGGTGCATGTAATCAAAGAATTAACCATTAATCCAAAGAGGGCCTAGCTAGTTGAAGCAGGTCCATGGAGACGTAGCCCAGGAGGGGTGAACTCCATTATCAGTTACTGAGTAATGTATTTTTTGTGTGTTATTTCTATGTAATTTACTTGTTTTACATGTGTTTTTAACAGCTAATTAACTAATGCATTTCTCATAGAAAAACATCAAAATTTGACACATAAACCCTCAATTAACTGGCTAATTTGAGACAATCCTAAACACATTCATTTAATACTAATGAGGGAGCTAGCACAACAAAAATTGTTTTCCATATTCAAATCAAGTTGGTATCAGAGCAACAGTTTATCTCATTTTTATCCAAGGTTACCTAGAATATTAGCTATTGGTTTTGAATTTGTGCAATGAGAATTTAACTGTGTGAAAGTTTATGTGTGAAGAGAAGGTCAATATTGAGAGCTCAGTTCTCAAATCACCACAAATAATATTTTTATGCATTACAAGTGTGATGGCAGCCTCATCAAGCACTGTCTCTATTCAATCTTCCTTAGCAAAACTCTTTGATAAAGATATCCTGCAGAAGCTCTACATCATCAATGATATGGTGCAATAGATGTATGGAGATAAGAGGGAGAGAATTGTACTTCAAGAGAAAATGATTTCCATGAAGGAGGAGAAGCAAGAGCTTCTTGAAAATATGCATGAGATGGAGACTCAGCTCCATATTGCAAATGAAATCCTTGAAAAGATGCATGAGATGGAGACTCGGCTCCATATAGCAAAAGAAACTTTAGCGAAGCATGTGCTTGAAAAAGAGGTATGAAATTCAATTTTATCTTCAATTTCCTCTCAAGCTGAATGTTTTGGTGTTTTTGAAAGACACACTAGAGGAATAGGGTCAAAATTATTGAAAAAGATGGGCTATGAAGGTAAAGGGTTAGGCAAACATGCACAAGGTAGAGTTGAGCCAATTATTGTTGAGGAAAGGCCTAAGTATTTGGGGCTTGGTTATGGACAACATGTTGGAGAATGCTCTAAAGCCAAGAAGGCACATGAAGGTGTTCCAAGAAGGACTTTGATTTCATGTTCATTACCTCAAGCTTGTGAATTTTGTGTTCATCAGGAATGCAAAAGTTTAACAGCACTTTGCAAGAAGATGCTCATAAGCATGCAACTAATGAGAATGGAAAACAAGAGGATGTTGAAATCTTTAAAGTCATTGAAGGCATTGTTGGTATTCCTAACAGAGCCACTACCTCATCAAATTCACCTCCGCAATAAGGCGAAAAAGGTGAATGTGCAAGGTACAAATCTTCCTTTAATCAAGTTGCTTTTGATTATGATAAACATGGTAAATATTCACATAATATTTGGAGAGAGTTTGCATGTTCCTTTTGTGGTTTGAATAACCATGTTTTTTCAAGATGTTGGAAGAAGATAGCCATGCATAGGAAACTTTTAAAACAAATGAGACAGAAAGCCAAAGATCCAATGGACAAAGAGAACCATGTGGAAAAGAATATGCAATTGTTTTGTGTTCATTTCCATAAGGAAGGTCATCTTGTAGACAAGTGTTGGACTTTGTATCCGACAAGTCATCCACAACATTTGAAGAAGGTGAAAAGATATCTTGACAAGAATGGAAATTATGATTCCATAATTGATGGGGGCCGGGATGATTCACATGATGAAGTTCAGCTGAAAGAAGCACTATTGAAGTGGTTTGGAAAGAGATGGTTAGATTTATTAACCAATTAAGGCCTTGAACTTATTTTGATGATTAATGCATTTATTTTCCAATTGAATTCATGTTTCATGTTTAGGCCATTAAGGTGTTTGAAATTAGATTTATGTTGACTCACTTAGATGCAGCAAAGATGGCAATTTTCACATGTTTTTGTTTGACTTGAGAGTCAGTTGTTTGAAGAGGCACTTTTTTTCGACTTGTGTTTGGTCGATGAGTTTTTACATAGATATGTAAGATTACATGGAGATGTTCACATGATGTGACATTTGTTGATTTGAAGGAGAAAAAGGATATGTCGTCAAGTTATGTTTCTTGCATGATGTGTTTTTCAGATTAATGTCTTTTTCTTCTGACAAGATGTCGCGGGATTTTGGAAGGTCCACTCTTGAGTGAGAGCCTCATGATTAGCCTTCATTCTCAAATCATGGCATGAGCAACATGTCAATACTCGAGTATGATGGAAAGAGGGACAAGATGCCAAAAATTTTGCAGCCAAAGCAGTAGCCATTGTAGACCATTTGATGTGTTGACGTTAAGAAGCGAAAGAGATGGCGAATGCATTCTTCCAGATGTGGAATTTGGAACTGTGGAGGTAAAAATAATGGTCATTTATTTTCTTGTGATTACTGATATCAGAACTCATTGATGTAGTTCACTCAGATGTGCTTAACTTGGAAAATTGGTTTCCAAGGAGAAGCTTGCATCAAATGCATGTTTGTGCAAAGGAGGAGCATGATTCTTAGTGGGAAGGCCATCAGTTAGTTTTCCAAGCACTGAGGGACTGCTTTGGTACAGTAAGGTGGTTAATCAGCAGCAAGTAGCCAACAAGTGTTGGATTGGGTCAACAACGAAAGGAGGACATTGGTTGAAGTGTGAAGCCATTTGCAAGGCAAGGCACGTAAGTAAACCCAAGTGGTTGTCATGGAGATTTTTCCAAGTAGAATCAGGTTGATATAACTTGGGAAAGAGAGGATTATTTAGCTCTCATGAGATAACTAGCTTTTATGGGTCTAAAATCCCATCAGTGGGAAGGAGTGATCAGAATCTGGATTGGGCGCAGAAATTTACCAAAATTCAAAGTGCTCATAATCGCACCAAACTAGAATGATTAGATAGGGCTCATCACCAGGGATCTTGCGCACTTCGTTTCATCAAAACTTGACTCCATATGTGAAAGTTAGAGCATGTTTTTCGTCATGCCAAACAAACGAATTTTAAAAAAAAGGGGGGGTCAAACAGGGTCAAAGGTCAAAATTTGGGTTTTTAAAGGCCAATGAGGTGTTGACACTCGTAAAATTTGAGACAATCCTAAACACATTTATTTAATACTAATGAGGGAGCTAGCACAACAAAAATATTTTTCCATATTCAAAATTTGGTATCAGAGCAACAGTTTATCTCATTTTTAGCTAAGGTTAAGTAGAATATTAGCTATTATTTTTGAATTTGTGCAATGAGAATTTAAATGTGTGCAATTTTATGTGTGTGAAGAGAAGGTCATTATTGAGAGCTCAGTTCTCAAATCACAACAAAGAATATTTTTATGCATTACAAGTATGATGGCAGCTTCATCAAGCATTGTCTCTAGTCAATCTTCCTTAGAAAAACTCTTTGATAAATAGGTCTTGCAGAAGCTCTACATCATGAATGATATGGTGCAAAAGATGTATGGAGATAAGAGGGAGAGGATTGTACTTCAAGATCAGTTGATTTCCATGAACTAGGAGAAGCAAGAGCTTCTTGAAAAGATGCATGAGATGGAGACTCGGCTCCATATTGCAAATGAAACCCTTGAAAAGATGCATGATATGGAGACTCGGCTCCATATAGAAAAAGAAACTTTAGCTAAGTATGTGCATGAAAAATAGGTATGAAATTCAATTTTATTTTCAATTTCCTCTCAAGATGAATGTTTTGGTGTTTTTGAAAGACACACTAGAGGAATAGGGTCCAAATTATTGAAGAATATGGGCTATGAAGGTAAAGGGTTAGGCAAACATGCACAAGGCATAGTTGAGCCAGTTATTGTTGAGGAAAGGCCTAAGTATTTGGGTCTTGGTTTATGGAAAACATGTTGGAGAATGCGCTAAAGCCAAGAAGGCACATGAAGGTGTTCCAAGAAGGACTTTAATTTCATGTTCATTACCTCAAGCTTGTGAATTTTGTGTTCATGAGGAATGCAAAAGTTTAAAAACACTTTGCAAGAAGATGCTCATAAGCATGCAACTAATGAGAATGGAAAACAAGAAGATGTTGAAATCTCTAAATTCATTGAAGCCATTGTTGATATTCCTAAGAGAGCCACTACCTCATAAAATTCACCTCCTCAAGAAGGCGACAAAGGTGAATGTGCAAGGTATAATTATGCCTTTAATCAAGTTTCTTTTGATTATGATAAACATGGTAAATATTCACATAAGATTTGGAGAAATTTTACATGTTCCTTTTGTGGTTTGAATAACCATAATGTTTCAAGATGTTGGAAGAAGATAGCCATGCATAGGAGACTTTTAAAACAAAGGAGATAGAAAGCCAAAGGTCCAATGGACAAGGATAACCATGTGGAAAAGAAGATGCAATTGTTTTGTACCCATTGCCATAAGGAAATTCATCTTGTAGAAAAGTGTTGGACTTTGTACCCGACAAGTCATCCGCAACATTTGAAGAAGGTGAAAAGATATCTTAACAAGAATGGAAAAGATGAATCCATAATTGATGTGGGTCAGGATGATTCACATGATGAAGTTCAGCTGAAAGAAGCGCCATTGAAGTGGTTTAGAAAGATATAGTTAGATTTCTTAACCAATTAATGCCTTGAATTTATTTTGATGACTAATTCATTTCTTTACCAATTGAATGCATGTTGCATCATTAGGCTAGGAAGGTGTTTGAAAGTAGATTTATGTTGACTCACTTAGATGTAGCGGGAGTTCATACCATACCATTAGACCACACATTAAACCTTGTTATATAAGGTGCACGGTATATATTTATATTCAAATGGTTTGAATGGCGGGGGTAAGGAGGGGGCCATCCACCTCACCATATGAATACATACCAATGACCAAAGGTGAAGCTCCAATGTTAATGGTGGGATATACCACTAATATGGGTTATTAACTCTTAAACCCACATTTAAAGCGCCAATCTGATTTGTTAATTTGGATTTAGTTAAGAGTACGTTTAGCGCTAAGTACCAATTTAACTCCCACTTAAGATTAATTAATCTTGAGATTAATTCAACAGTAATTTTGGCAGGTCCCCTATTTTCGGCGCCAACTCCAAAATTAGCGTACTTAACTAGAGTTTCTCCAGATTTGGAGGATTCTTCCTAGGGAAAACTAAAGAAGCCATAACTTTGGAATATTTCGACAAATTTTGGCTCAATAAGAGAAATTCCTAGATGATTTGTATTCTTTGAGAATGACGGTGCATGTTGCAGAGGCGTTGGAGCACTTTTGTAAGTGATTTTGTGACTTTGAAGATTAAAGAAGCTCTAGGCCACCGGGAGAGGGGGTCATGCCTAGTCCACTTGAAGACAATTTTTAGAGCTTGAAGAGTCTATTTTGAGGTTTTTGGGTCTTATGAATCCAATGGAGCAATTTTCCAAGCCATTGGAGAAATGTAGGTGCATTTAATCATAGAATTGACCATTAATCCAAAGAGGGCCTAGCCAGTTGAAGTAGGTCTATGGAGATGTAGCCCAGGAGGGGTGAACTCCATTATCAACTATTGAGTAATGTGTTTGTTGTGTGTTATTTCTCTGCAATTTACTTTTTTTTTCATGTGTTTTTAACAGCTAATTAACTCATGTATTTCTCATAAAAAAACATCAAAACTTGACACATAAACCCTCACATAACTGACTAATTTGAGATGATCCTAAACACATTTATTTAATACTGATGAGGGAGCTAGCACAACAAAACTAGTTTTCCCATATTCAAATCAGTTAAGCCCACTCAATAAAATACTGTGAAGCTCGAAGGAAAATGGAAGGAAAATAGTGCTTGGTACAAAATTGAGGTCTCAATGGTTTATTTTAATTCATCATTCAAATCTCTCCATGTGCATTATGAAAGTTTAAAAGGTGATGAGAATGATGTTATAGTTGTTGTAATCCTCCTGGGTTAGTTGTATATAGTTTCATCTAGTTATAGATTAGTTTCTTTTCGGTTATGAAAACCCAATTGAATTCTCCAAGTATAAATGTAGCACCTTTGTTATTAATAAATGATTGAAGTGTGCATCATTTTGAGTACTGGAATTCTCTAGTCTATCTCTCTAACAGTGGTATCAGGGTGGTTCTAATGCCTGATTCCATAAGAGCGGTTGGAGTTGCGCTTGAGATCAACGTTGGTGTAATCGCTAGAGGTGTCCAAGGACCACGCTGGAGGCAAAGCGGATTGCAAGTGTTTCATGCATGCTTGAGTATGGAGAACTGTGTGATGCTCGAGATAAGTCGGTGCCTGAGGAGGAATCACCAACTGTGGTGGTATGCTGCTCAGTGGAGTTGTGTGAGTGGTTTTAACAAACTGCACAATTCTCTTTTTTTCCCATTTTTTTTTAAATATAAATAAAATAGTCCACCCTCTACTCAACTTTTTTGAATCGAACCACACGGTTGTTGAATTTGTAAGTTGAAATAGAGAAAACAGTTTTTTAAAATTAAATCTGAAAGTGAAAACATGAAATTCATTTTTTTTTAAACAAATTGATTCAATGAACTCAGCTTTTTTTTTTAAGGGAAATTTGTGTCTAGTAGTGGTGGAGACAAATGCGCTTCGCATTGATAAAACCTAAATATGTGCATTTCTAAATCTTAGCATTGTTAAAAATAAAATAAAAATTTTAACGAAAATATGTTCCTATGGTTGAGAGTGAAACAAAAAAATTGTGTTTATGGTCAAAACAATTTTTTTTTAGTAGTTAAGATGAACTCCTTGGTGTATTTACTTGGGGTTTTCCTTTCCAGAAAATAAAATTACCAGGAGTGGTTTTGGAAATTTAAAAATACTCTTCTCTTTAATAATTTATGGATGGATTCTATGAAGGAGAAGGAGGGAATGCACCAAAGCAAACTAATGAGCAGAAACAACTACAGAGCAGACTAATGAGCAGAAACAACTAGAAATCTGGCAAAGTAAGGATACGAAGGCTTATGCCTTAATATCCACTTCAATCTCGAAATAGGTAAGTAGATACATTGTTCAGTGTAAAACAACTTATGATGCCATAAAAAAATTAAAAGAAATTTATGATTCACATTTTGAATTGGAGATAATTCAGTTATTGTTGAAGTTATTAATCTGGAAATGAGCAATAATGATCCTCTAAAACTTGCCTCTGAAATTAAAGGCATCAATCATGAAATTGAATCCACTGGAGTTAAAGTTGATTTGCTACTTACTACCTTTATAAAAGCTCTTTACCCTAGTTATTCACACTAGTTGGAATCTCTCTAAGCTAGTGGGCAATTAAAACATTTAGATTTTGAAAATTTATTAGGGAAAATTGCAGAAAGCGAGAAGGCTTTTGGAAAGAAAGAAACATCACATAGTTCTAATACCGAAAACCTTTGTCTTGTTCAAAAAGACCAAAAACCTCAAGAGGAATATTTCATAAATACTAAGGGTAATAGAGGTCGAGGTAGGAAGAATTATAGAGGCAGGGGGGCATAAATATGCAGGGAGATAAATAACAGAATGAAAAAAAAAAAAAAAAAAAAAAAACTGATAAACCAGCTGTAAAATGTTTTAAATGTGGTAAAATTGGACAAAATGTTGCAAATTGTAGAATTCCCTGGGAGAAAATTAATGAAAGAAGAGAACAATTGCTTTAAAATAAAGATCATATCATTCCAACCAAAGGACAACCTTTTGAGAATGCACATTATGTTTTTGCTCATTGTAATTTCCACATGGAAGATGCTTTTAGTACTTCTTTTTCTTCATGGTATGAAAATTAGATTCTAGACATAGGTGCCACTTGTCATATGAAATTTTGAATAGATTTTTTTGATCAATTCAGTGATAATATTGACATAGTAGTGTATTTTGTTGATAAGTCCCAAATCAAACCATCATGGATTGGTTCAATTCAATTAAAAATTCCTGGAATTTGAAATTATATTTTGAATGATGTTCTTTACATTCCGCAGTTCCAAAGAAATTTTTTATCTCTTATATAAATAAGACAGCAGGGACACTCCAATCACATATTTTATGGCAAAGTAGAAACTAGAAGAGAAGCTAACAATAAAATTGTAATGACTAGTGTGAAAGAAGATAAATTATTGAAGTTGCATTGTATGTCATCTATTGCATTGAATGCAAATTATTTGGTTCAGCAAAATGATACTTTGTCATCTTATTTATTATGGAATTGTTGTACGTTACAACAACCCCCCCCCCCCCCCATTTTTAAATTGTTCACATCAAATAATGGGGACCCTTTGTATAAAAATTTTGGCTAAGCACCTTTAGGATTTTTATTAAGTCAATTATCTTACGATTTTGTTAATTTTTCATTTTCTTTAGATTCTTGTTTTGATTGCTTGGTTGAAATCGATTTTTTATAAACTTCCTATTGACGCTTGTTTCGTCTCATTTGGTCAACCGGTTTGTAAATAGCACTCCTTTGAATTCTAATCAGTTATGTCGCCTGGGTTAAAAATTGCGGAGTTTAATAATGCATTTAGTTTAAATATTAACCCCTAGATTTGTTATTACTAACAATTTTTATTTTTACTTATACAGCCAAATCATAAAGCATCGGGATTTCGATAATTTACTTCAATTTTCAAATAAATCTAAACTTGAAAATCCGAAAAATCCTAAATGACAAAGTGGCTGTAATTTAGATAGGCAAATCATCTTCTTAGACAAATTCATAATCTAATTTAACATCACTCAAATAAAATTAAAAACAAAAAAACAAAAAAAACTAATTTTTAACATTAAATTTTGAATTAATTAAATTAATTATTATATTAAATATAATTAATTTAATTAAATTTAAAAATTTTATATTAAAAACAAATATATAAAAAACAAAAAACATAATAAAATAAAATAAATAAATAAAAATTTTCATCGCATCGGAGAAACGCATCGGGTGTATCTTGTAAAAACTCCGATTGAGTCACATTCAATTCTTCTGATGCGATGAGCTCATATTTCTCATGCGATTAAAATTCATTCACGTCCATGTGATCTAATGAGTTTATTTCATGAGATTACGGTGAGTTATTTAAATGCTATGTTGTTAGTGGTAGGTTAGTCTAAGTCTTATGTTAGCTAGGGTAGTGTTTGTTAGTGTTGATTTAATGTAATGTTAGTTCAATTCGAATAGGTGTAACGTTAGTTTGAGTTAGGTTAGTATAGTTTTAAGTTAGTTGTTAGTGTTAGTTTAGTTTTATATTATAATGTTAGAATTAAGTATTTGTTAGTATTAATTTAAGTGGTAGGTTAGTTGTTAGTTTAGTTTTATATTAGTGTAGTATTAGTATAGTATTAATGTAATATTAGTATAGTAGAGTGTTAGTATATGTTAGTTTAATATTATTTTAATGGTAGTTTAGTTTTAATTTAATATTAGATTTAATATTTAATATCTAAAATAATTAATTTTAAATTAATTAAATTAATTAATATGTAGAATATAATTAATTTAATTAGATTTATTATTATTTAGATTAATATGTTTATAAATAGTTAATTATATTAATTAGTTAGATTAATATTTAATTAGTTTAATTTATAACTAGCAATTAAATTAGAATTAATTATTAGTTAATTGTAGGCTAATTTAGGATTAAATTTTTTAATTTAAATTCTGATTTTTTTTTTAGCCCAGCAACAGAGTTTCCAGATTTATTTCAGATTTGACTTATCAACCTTGGAGGCTAATAAATTGAGATTTACTTAGCCAAATGAGGCCCAGGACGGCTCATTGGAAAGAGAAAATCAAGGAGAACATTTCTGAGGAGGTTTCAATAACAGATTTGATCATTTATTGGGTCAAAAATCAGGTAGAAGATCAAGCTCCGAATTTCTAAAAATAAAATCAATTTTCTGAGTTTTGTTTTCTTCATTTTCATTTGCCCAGCCTCTTCTAATTGCAGATTCATGCATCAATATTATCCTTGGTTAATTAAGATCGTTATGAGTATCAATAAGAAGCTCAAATTTCCTTTTTATTTATTTAAATAGAATTTGATTGGATTTGTTTTAATGTTAGAAATAATATTTGGATTTTATTTTTGCATCTTAATTCATTTTAATTTCTTTTTGCAGGAAAAAACAATAGAAGGGATATTGAAGAAAAATATTTCAATCAATGAGAAGACTCCAACAATTAAAGATTGGAATTTTTGAGCAATTAAAGTTGGATTGGGCAGATTTTTCTTCAACAAACTCTATTCTAAAAATACTTTTGGAAGGATTATAAATTGCAGATTGCAAAATGTAAAAGGGGCGGCTCTCCTCTGCAATTCCAGACTTCTAAAAGCATTTCTGTAATAGGAATTTAGAGTTGTAGATGGGGAGGAGAGAAAATTTCAGATCTGAACATTAATGAGGGTTTATTCTTTATATCTTGAATTATGCATGATGGGCAGAGTTTGCATTTCTGCAGCTCTAGTATTGAAAGCAGAAATTCAAGTAATGTAAAGTACTGTTAGAGACCAGGATCAGAGAAGCAGATTCAATTAACTGGTATTTTTGGCATTTCCGTATCAAATACGAGTTTCATTTTTATGTTAATAAAATTGTTGTTTCATTTTATTCATGTTTTGGCATTTCTGTTGATATGGATAATTTGTCTCAAATTGTTTTGTATCTCTGCTCTTATGAATTAAACTCTGATTTCTGAGTAAGCATTACTCAGAAATATGTCTTAGAACACTGATTTATTAAATAGTAATGTGTTGTGAATTTTTTCCAGTTATCGTTTAATTATTAATTTGACTGATATGATAATCAATATCAATTTTTGTGAATTTCTTCTGGAATGTTGTTGATTTATTATTTCAGTCAAATGGTCTCAATAGAATGTGTTTTGGTACTCACAAATGTGAGCTAATTGAATTTCTTCGTTAGCTTAACATTAATTTAAAACCAGACATATTTTAATTCTCATTATTTAATCATCTTGCTCTTAGTTGGGTTAGATTTTCATCTACCTAATTGAGATAGGATTTAGATTAGTTTCTTTTTGCTTGCATTATAGAATAAGTTTGCAATTAGATTAAATTTACATTCTTTTAAGTCTTCTTCTCAAATAGGAAAAATCTTAGTTGTGGTTTGGCTGAACCCAAATCAGCTTAAGGGTCATTCTCTTGCTTGATCAGCAAGAAGAATTGATCTGATATCCCTGTATATTGGTAGCTAAGGACACATCATAAACCAATAGCGATAGGGAAAAGGTAACTGGACCTAGTTAAACCAGTCGGAGCCACTATCATAAACGGAAAATGAACTGTATTAAGGTCCGGACCGGGTGGTTATCCCCCAATGTTGTAGCAGCGATTTTCGAGGCTTCAACATTTTTGGCGCTAGAAGGAGGGCCTGAGATTTGTTTTACTTTGGAGTCTTTGAATTCTAACATTTCATTTTTATTACAATGGCTCATTTAAAACTTCCAATTTGGAGTTGTATCCATGGACGTGCATCTTCCAATACTCCACCCGAAGTGGTAAGACTCTTGTCTCAAGTAAAACTCAATGGTAAGAAAAATTCTTCCGCTTTTAATCATGTCCCTCAATTTATTCAAAATGTTTCATATTATGATTTTCAAGGAATTGATGAAGGTATCTTATGCAGAATTTTTACTCTCACATTTGCGGCAGAAGCCAGAAACTGGTGTAGAACTCTTCCGGTTGCCTCAATTCACAGTTGGGATCAATTTGTTACAATTTTCGTTTGTAAATTTGACCACTATGATTATGATTAGGTATGTGATGAAATTGAATATCTACGAAATGAAAATGAGTCTGTTAGAGATTTTAATATTCGATTTCATTTGAATTGTTTAAAATTTAATTTCAAAGATGAAGATAAACCTACGGAAGAAGAATCATTAGATTGGTTTAAACATATTTGCTCTCTTCCTCCCATTCCCAATCCATATGAAATTAGTTCAAGCTTTGTTCCATCCCCTTTTAACATAAATGAGAATTCCAATTTGGGTGTGCAAATAAATTGCGATGAAGAGGTTTCACAAAGCTTGGAAAATATTTCTAATCAAATGCAAGAAGACAACAACAGCAATTTTGGAGAAAGACCTGCATTGGAATCTGAAAGTTTCTCTGCATTAAATTCAGAAAATCAGATTGAAAATCAGCAAGTGCAAGCAACAATCAAAGTAAATAATAGCATGCAAACCGCTGTACAAATTTCTGAATCTTTTCATGATGAGCAAATGCTGAAATCAGAGCAGCAAAGCAATCTTCTTCAAGAAAGTATTATTATACAAAGGAACGATCTAGAATCTGAAATTTATAGTGAACAAAACGCACAAGATTTCTCTAACAGAGAAAATTTTGAATTCATTATTTCTGATGCTCATTTTTCCCTTTATCCTGATATTTTTAATGATGGTAAATTTTCCCCTCTTGGTGTTAATGATATTTCAGAAAATAAAGAGGATGATCTAAATGAATTACCAATAAATTTTTATCAAGATAGAGAAATAATTATTGATCATTCTTTTGCCATTAATAAACATAAATTTTTTATTCCTCCTTGCTTTGATAATTTGGACGAGATCGAAGGGAATTCTAGAGAATATTGTGAAGTCATTTATGATAATTATTCTGACATAAAGGATGATGATTTATGTTCTTCTCAAGAGAATCCTCATGATAAAATTCAAATAACATCTGTGAATGAGGAACATTTCAATTTAGAAATTATTCCAACCAATCCTGATTTTAAAGCAGCAAATTATCTTCAAGATTTCACCATTCGGGAAAACATTCCAATTTATGATTCATATCATGATCAAACTCTCATTCCTGCTCATAATCATAATTCTCTTTCTAATTCACAAGTTGGAATTGGCAATTATTCAAATTCTATTATTCTCGCCAATCCTTGTAAAAAAGAAATTATTTCAAAACAATCCCAATTGTGTTGTAGCATTAGTTGTACCAATAGGGATTTCACTTTATTTTTTCTTTCAAATTTAGATTTGTATTATGATTTTATTTTTCAAATTTTTGACACTCTACGTTGGCATATTGAGTGCTTTAATAGTAAACATTCAATTGATACATTGCCATATTCGGAAATTGAAGTTTCATATCATAATCATGAGCATCAAAAGCCATTAATATTTCAATTTCAATCAATGCTAATATTTTATCAAAAGCTTCTATCCTCCCAAAGGCAGTGTCAACAAGAGAATGTATTTTTACAATCTGACCAGCAATCTAATCCAGTTGATAATTTTCCAGATTTCCATCCATTTTTCATTAACTCATTTAAAAATTGTTTGTAAAGTTTTCCTTCATGGAAGATTGTTAATAATTTAACACTTACACATGACACTAACAATTTTTTTCAGGCCTTTGAATTTAAAAGCTCATATTCACAATCTGACCTGTCATCTCCTCTTTTAAATATTTTCCAATCATTAATGGAAAACCATCCAGGTTTTGATTATCTAATTGGAATTCAGTTGGAAAATACTTTTCAAAAGAAGGTGATTGTAAATAAGTTGTTAATAATAACTGTACATTCTGATTACAGATTTAATTTTCTTAGTTCAATTAGTTTTGTATTTATGTTACTAACATTTGAACTGTACATATATGCAGGAATTAAAATGAGAGAATGGTTACATTGGAAATATGACTATACCTAGTCATTTTCATGTATATGATTAGAATAGAAGTAGAATTAATTTAGTTTGTTTGTTTTTGTAGTCAATTTATTCTTAATAGTTCTGCAAATAAAAAAAAATAAAGCGAACAATCAGCCCTTCTCATATCATATACATGTTCAGGAAAATATTTTCCTCTTATCAGAAAATTTCTAATTCGTGCTCCCATTTTTAAATCAAAATTTATTGTAGCAATATCTCTACTCTGCCTATTTTGAATAATGTCTTGACTAAATTCAATTGAAGTTGCACTTGGCACCAATCACCTCAAACCCACTTTTCTCTATTTCGAAATGTCCTTATATGATTTTCTTCTGAAATTTATTTGTTAAAGGTTTTTAAGATACAAAGTTTCATGATCTCATTTTCCCATGAAAGATATGACTGTCTATTATAGGCTTAATTACAATTTCATCATCATTAGTCAGTCTAACCTTTTGTTTTAATTACATGAAGTTCATATTATCTTCCTCGAAATTTGTCAAAATGATCTTAAGGGTGTCCATTTTGCTGTGTGCACACATTCAAATCTGTGTTGATATTTTTCCACAATTAGTGGCTTCATCCCATTCTGATCTTTAGTTTATTATCTGATGTTGCAATGTGCATCATATTTATTTACTAAAGGAATTATTAAACAGTCACATAACAATACAGATTTTTCTCAAGTTAATTCAGAATGAGTAGAGGTAATAAGTTGTTGTTGCAATTCAAAGGGAAGCCTATTTTCATATTTATTTCTGGTGAATTTTATGAGTTTCAGATTTCCTGAACATGACTAAACAGATTTTATTTAGGCTGATTGCACACTCCGATTTAGAATAAATAATGAGATGAGTTTGAACAAAGTCAGAATTTTGATAAATAGAAAGAAGAATTGGAATATTCATAAGGTAAAATTCACTGACAATTTCCTTCCAGGTACACATTTACAAGTTCATTTTCATCTATTAATAATTTCTCTTTTCCTTAGTTTATTTTTAATTCTTGTTCTATTTTATTTGCAGGTTTTCATTTGTTTTCAAAACTTGAAGTAAGCAGCAAATCCATTTCAAGTTCGCAACAGCTTCAGGGAAATTTTATTTTGTGATTCATTAGAATTTGAAGCATTCTTTAACTTTGCTTTCATTCATTCATTTAGAAAACCCAATTGAAATTTAAAATAATATAGCAAGATTCATATTAGAGATGTTTCAATTTGATTTTCATATTTTTTGATGTGAGTCTTCCGATGTCCTACCTCATACAATATTTACCAAATCACATATCACATTGGAATAAATTTAAAAGTTTGTTTTTTCATCACAAAAGTTTCGATGCGATAAGTCAAATCACAAATTCACATATCGCATTAGGCATAAGGCTAATTCTTCCATTCAAAAAAAAAAAAAACTACGATGCGATAAAAACTTAATCGCAATCGCGAATTGGTAAAGTGATATCACAATTGGTTCATATCACAATTAATTAAAAGGTCAACTTTTAAAATTTCGGATGCGATGAAGTCTAATCGCAATCGCATTTCAGAAAAATCCTATCACAGTTGATTCGTTCATTTCAAAAAATTTCGATGCGATCAACCCAATCGGCAATCGAAAATCGGAGAGACCTCATTTTGATATATCCATTTGCAAAAACTCTGATGCGATGAAGTTCAAATCGCAATCGAAAATTATTAAATTAGTCAAGGATTAATTTTGAAAGACCTCCGATGCAACAAGTCTAATCGCAAATCGCAAATCGGGAGGAACATTGAATACATCCTTGTGTGCTCATTTTAAAAATTGCGATGCAATAATTCATCACCAATTGCTTATCGCTATCGTTTTTTATTAATCGCCAAATGCTCATTGCTCATCCCTTTTCACTAATTGCCAATTGTTAATCGCTTATCACTCTTCGTTCATCACCAATTATTATAAAAATCGCATCGCTGCTATCGCAATTGTTTTAATTTCAATTCCCTTGAACACAAAGCATTTCATTTTTACATTTTACTGCTTGCTTTAAATTAAATAAAATAAATAATGATTTTGGGTTATAGGATTTTGGTTAGTTTGCCTTCTTCATATTTTTAATGTCAAACTACAAGAAGAAGTCAGCTAGTATTGGAGAAATTGATACCTTCAGGTAAGATCAAATGCAATCATCCAATGGTAAGATTCATGTACCCACTTTCATTAATTTCCATTTCATTACTTTAGTTTTAGTTTTGTTTTTCAAAATTATGTTGATATTTGAATATATTTTGCAGCTCTTCATAAAAGCTTTCAATCATCTGCTAAATCATATTTTGGAAGCCCTATGCTCTTTTCCTGGTTTTATTTTCAAGAAGCAACGATAGTCTTCATTGAAACAGCTACACTAGGAAGTTTCTGAACCTTTAATCTATTTTCTCTAAAGCATTTCTTTTATTAGAAAATGATTAAGATAATGCTTTGAAAATGACAAGATTGACATCAAACAAAAAAATTTCATTGTCGCTGAATTTTATCATCTCTGCTATCTAAAGCCTAAAACATTTACAATCCTGCAAGGTATAAGTTTTCTGGATCTCGACAATGATAAGAAGGAATGATTACATGATTATTTTCTTTTACTTCAAGTGTTGAGACATTGGTATAAGCATTTTTGTTAAAGTTTGTATTTCAAAGCTTGGATTTTCCTTTCCACTTTTTTCTTCATTTTAATTTTGTTTGTTGATTTCTTTTCTCACTTTAGTTTAAGAATTCTTTTCCTTTGGTTTTCAGTTTTTGGTGACTTTGTCATGATTTATATGGAAAGCCTTCTTGCTACTTAACAATGGTTGGCATACATGGGAAAAATTGTTAATAGTCTCCTATTAGCTTTTTCTTAAAATCTCTTAGCAATATTTGTTTTTCTTATTATAAAGGTAGACATACTTAAGAAAGAGATTACAAAACAAGAAAAGTTGACGAAGTATCGTGAAATCTGAGAAATTTATTTTTCATTGAAATTGTAATTATTTTGAGATTTCAATACTTTATTAAGATCTTTCAAAATTCTATTATCAGTCAAGAAAAGTTATTTTTAACCAAGTAAAGACACTTTACAGCAAAGCACTTTTAACTATGAAATTGTCATTCTGAACCCTTAAGGAGTTAATGATTCTCCCTATTTAAAAAGAGTTTTATTTTTCTAGAGTGTAATCCAAAAATATATTTAAAACTTAAAATATAAGAGGTCTCATCACGAGTCTGCTTACCATGATCATAGGGGAAAAATAGGTTGACATTACCAACACTGCTAAACAAACCAGGGTAATGGCTTATAATTGTAAACAATTGTAAGACAAGGGGTCTCATCACGAGCCAGCTTGTTCAGTTCAATTATAACCAGTGAATGGCATTGTCAACTATCGGGCTACCAAACTAGGACAATGGCTTTAAAAAAAAAGTAAATAAATAAATAAATAAACATATATAAATGGATTTATCTCTAGGTCAATAATTCTTAAATAGATAGGATTCTGAATCATTGATGATTAAAAGGTAACCCTGTCGAGACTATAGATGTTTGCTGGTAGCAGTGGCTCTACCTGTGACAAACGAGTACATTCTAAAAGCTAAGTTGTAAAGTGATCCCTACTTTATCTCTACAACTAATTAATAACTGATATAGAGTTATGAAATATTTTAATTTATAAGGAATTTTAAGAAAATTACAGTAAGGTGATTATTGCTTTTATTCAGATTAATGAACCTAGTCAAGCATTCCAGAAATAATTTTCTCTTCTTTAATTATTTTTACTTTAATTTTAGGAAAATTTCATTTTTATCAAACAGAGATAACTGTTTCTTCCAGTGAATCGCCAATTGTTGTACGATACAACAACCCCCGCCCCGCCCATTTTTAAATTGTTCACATCAAATAATGGGGACCCTTTGTATAAAAATTTTGGCTAAGCACCTTTAGGATTTTTATTAAGTCAATTATTTTACGATTTTGTTAATTTTGCATTTTCTTTAGATTCCTGTTTTGATTGCTTGGTTGAAATCGATTTTTTATAAGCTTCCTATTGACGCTTGTTTCGTCTCATTTGGTCAACCGGTTTGTAAATAGCACTCTTTTGAATTCTAATCAATTATGTCGCCTGGGTTAAAAATTGCGGAGTTTAATAATGCATTTAGTTTAAATATTAACTCCTAGATTTGTTATTACTAACAATTTTTTATTTTTACTTATATAGCCAAATCATAAAGCATCGGGATTTCGATAATTTACTTCAATTTTCAAATAAATCTAAACTCGAAAAATCCGAAAAATCCTAAATGACAAAGTGGCTGTAATTTAGATAGGCAAATCATCATCTTAGACAAATTCATAATCTAATTTAATATCACTCAAATAAAATTAAAAAAAAAACAAAAAAAAAAAAACTAATTTTTAACATTAAATTTTGAATTAATTAAATTAATTATTATATTAAATATAATTAATTTAATTAAATTTAAAAATTTTATATTAAAAACAAATATATAAAAAACAAAAAACATAATAAAATAAATAAATAAATAAATAAATTTCATCGCATCGGAGAAATGCATCGGGTGTATCTTTTAAAAACTCCGATTGAATCACATTCAATTCTTCCGATGCGATGAGCTCATATTTTTTTTTTTTTTTTTTTTTTCCGATGCGATTGACCTCATGCGATTAAAATTCATTCACATCCATGCGATCTAACGAGTTTATTTCATGGAGCAGTGAGTTATTTAAAGGCTATGTTGTTAGTGGTAGGTTAGTCTAAGTCTTATGTTAGTGTAGGGTAGTATTTGTTAGTGTTGATTTAATATAATGTTAAGTTCAATTCGAATAGGTGTAATTAGTTTGAGTTAGGTTAGTGTAGTGTTAAGTTAGTTGTTAGTGTTAGTTTAGTTTTATATTAGTCAAGTATTAGTTAATATTAATTTAATTTAATATTACTATAGTGGAATGTTAATATTAGTTAGTGGTAAGTCTTAGTGTTAGGTTTAATTTAATTTAATGTTAGTTAGTTTTAATGAATAGGTTAGTTTTAGTGAGTATTAGTGATAGATTAATTTTAAATTGATTAAATTAATTAATATTTAAAATATAATTAATTTAATCAAATTTATTATTATTTAGATGAATTTGTTTATAAATAGTTAATTATATTAATTAGTTAGATTAATATTTAATTAGTTTAATTTATAATTAGAAATTAAATTAGAATTAATTATTAGTTAATTGTAGGCTAATTTAGGATTAGATTTTAATTAAAATTCTGATTTTTTAGCCCAGCGACTGAATTTCCAGATTTATATCAGATTTGACTCATCAACTTTGGAAGCTCATAGATTGAGTTTTACTTGGCCAAATGAGGCCCAGGACGGCTCATTGGAAAGAGAAAATCAAGGAGAACATTTTTGAGGAGGTTTCAATAACAGATTTAATCATTTATTGTGTCAAAAATCAGGCAGAAGATCAAGCTCCGAATTTCTAAAAATAAAATCAATTTTCTGAGTTTTGTTTTCTTCATTTTCATTTTCCCAGCCTCTTCTAATTGCAGATTCATGCATCAATATTATCCTTGGTTAATTAAGATCGTTATGAGTATCAACAAAAAGCTCAAATTTCTTTCTTATTTATTTAAATAGAATTTGATTGGATTTGTTTTAATGTTAGAAATAATATTTGGATTTTATTGTTGCATCTTAATTCATTTTAATTTCTTTTTGCAGGAAAAAACAATAGAAGGGATATTGAGGAGAAAGATTTCAATCAATGAGAAGACTCCAGCAATTAAAGATTGGAATTTTTGAGCAATTAAAGTTGGATTGGGTAGATTTTTCTTCAACAAACTCTCTTCTAAAAATACTTTTGGGAGGATTATAAATTGCAGATTTCAAAATGTAAAAAGCGCGGCTCTCCTCTGCAATTCCAGACTTCTAAAAGCATTTTTGTTATAGGAATTTAGAGTTGTAGACGGGGAGGAGAGAAAGTTTCAGATTTGAACATTATTGAGGGTTTATTCTTTATATCTTGAATTATGCATGATGGGCAGAGTTTGCATTTCTACAGCTCTTGTCTTGAAAGCAGAAATTCAAGTAATGTAAAGTACTGTTAGATACCAGAATCAGAGAAGCAGATTCAATTAACTAGTATTTTTGGCATTTCTGTATCAAATACCAGTTTCATTTTTATGTTAATAAAATTGTTGTTTCATTTTATTCATGTTTTGGTATTTCTGTTGATATGAATAATTTGTCTCAAATTGTTTTGTATCTCTGCTCTTATGAATTAAACTCTGATTTTTGAGTAAGCATTACTCAGAAATCTATCTTAGAACACTGATTTATTAAATAGTAATGTGTTGTAAATTTTTTCCACAGGTTATCGTTTAATTATTAGTTTAACTGATATGATAATCAATATCAATTTTTGTGAATTTCTTCCGGAATGTTGTTGATTTATTATTTCAGTCAAATGGTCTCAATAGAATGTGTTTTGGTACTCACAAATGTGAGCTAATTGAATTTCTTTGTTAGCTTAACATTAATTTAAAACCAGACATATTTTAATTCTCATTATTTAATCATCTTGCTCTTAGTTGGGTTAGATTTTCATCTACCTAATTGAGATAGGATTTAGATTAGTTTCTTTTGCTTACATTATAGAATAATTTTGCAATTAGATTAAATTTACATTCTTTTAAGTCCTCTTCTCAAAGAGGAAAAATCTTAGTTGTGGTTTCGCTGAACCCAAATCAGCTTAAGGGTCATTCTCTTGCCTGATCAGCAAGAAGAATTGATCTGATATCCCTGTCTATTGGTATTTAAGGAAACATCATAAACCAATAGTGATAGGGAAAAGGTAACTGGACCTAGTTAAACCAGTCGGAGCCACTATCATAAACGGAAAATGAGCTGTATTAAGGTCCGGACCGGGTGGTTATCCCCCAATGTTGTAGCAACGATTTTCGAGGCCTCAACAGGTCACCAGCATGTTATCACCCTAGTAATTCTTAGGTCGTGGTATTTTGGTTTATAGTTAAAGAAAACCAGGGGTAACCAAGAACCTCTTTTGAAATTCGGGATCTAGCCTTCCCAAATTCCGGAGAGGGATCTCTCCTCAAGATTTAGCTTGATTGGTTATAATATTTTAGGCTAGGTATGATTGGATAGTGGGATTTGTTTTGAAAGTTTGGTGGGAATAAAAGGTTCTTCAAGGTAAACCACAGGGGGATCTACCAGACCATTGGGCTATGGAGTCAACTTTCTAGGCAAGCAGAGCTAGGAAATAAGGTCTAAAGAGAAAATGTACTAAGGGCAGGGTAGATGACCTCCAAAGGGTTTGAAATAGGCTTTTTTGATGAAATGGGTAAAATATGAACAAAAGGTAAATTAAGAATCCCTAGGTTATAGAAATGAAAATGAAAGGAGGGGATCAAACAGGGACTAAGAGCATTTAATAATTCTTAAGTCCAGTTATCAAGCAGAAAACATAATAATGAACACTAGTAAAAAACAAGGAGCTTTTTATCACTAATCCTGTTTAAGCTTTCATAGTTAATCATTAAAGAGAGAAAACATTAAAATGTATGTATGGAAACTTTTGAAATATAAAATAGTGAAAATAGGAAAATACTCGACTTATCTACTCAGCACAAGAATCCTGAGTTATGATGTCTTTAATCTTAATTCTAGTCTGTTGCTTTACTGACTGACTCACACAAACTTCAATATATCTAGCAAAATGACTATAGTAGTCTTGATGAATTTTATTCCACACTTAATAATTCAAAAAGAGAAGTATTTATACAAAATTATTACAAAATATCTAAGAGACATGTAGGAATATCTCTAGGCAAAAATAAAGTTTATTACATAGAAAGAGGGAAAGCTGCAAAACAAACAAGCAAGTTGTCCTCTTATCAATGAAAAATAGGATGAATTATCCTAACTTGTTGCTAGGTTGTAGCTGCTGGAAATGCTTGCTGGCATATTGGAAAAAGATCTTTTTGAAGATAAATTGAAAGATACTCTTTCCATTTCACATCCTTTTACCTGTGGTTTATCACTGATACTCTTTACGCTCCTCCTTTTACTGTTTCACTTTTGTAAAATAAAGAATTATCTACAGTAAAAAGGTATTTTGACTGATACTCTTTGACTCTGTTTCTGACCCTGATACACTTTGACTCTGTTTCTGAACCTGATACACTTTAACTGTAAATTTTCATATTAAGTCAGTGAATTCCTACCATTTTTTTGCATTGGGAATTCTCATACTCTTCAGTTTCCTGTAACTTTCATCTACCTTTGTATACTTAGAAAAATTGGGCTTAACCATGAAAATATGTTTGATCTCATTTTGTAAAAAGAAAAAGTTCTCAAAATATTCCAAGATGACTTTACCAGTAGGAGACCCTTGTGGCAAAGGTTTGTTGAATTGCTCTTTGGCATAACCACTGATTTTGTTATCATAATCCTTCTATGCCATCAAATTTTCTTTCAAAGCATGAATTTTTGAAAGACTTTCTTGTGTCAGTGGCCCAAAATCTTGTGATTTCAAAGTACATGTCAATGCATCTATTCTCCAAATTATTCATCATATTTCTCTTATTCAGGACTTTGTTAATTTGTAGTATACTTTCAGTTCTATCCTGAATTTTTAGCTCTTCAATCTCTTCTCTATGTTTGCTATTCAAAAATGTAATAAGTTTCAAGGCTTGAGTAGTTTTGTCAGCCAATTCTTCTTTTGTCTTCTGTATTTCTATTTGGGCTTCTTTGAGTAACTCTTTTTGTTCATAAATAATTTGAATTGAAGGCCACTGAGAATGTATGCCTTGAATGATGTTGTTCCAAAGATAATTCTTGATGTAAGATACCTGCTCAGTGAGATTAACCTATTGTTGAAGAATCTTTACCTATTCCTGCAATCTGTTGGCTCTTTGCTCATGTCCTTTGGATGTAATTAATGCATCTCTGTTAGATGTTTCAAGATTTCTGATGGTGCCTTTTAAGTTTATTATCTCTTTATCTTTCAAGGACATGTCTTCCATAGCCTTTAGTGTGGCAGTTGTTTCTCCTGTTGCATTTACCTGTGATGTAGATGAAGAAGTGGCAGAGATATATTTAGAAGTAATTTCCACTGCAGTTGCCAATACTCCTTTCGGTGCCAAATGTTCTGCCAATGTAGAGGGAATTTCTATACTTACAGTTGGAATAACTATGGGAATGGGGACTTCCAGAGCTTTATTCAATGTTTCATTTTCTTGCATTAGAGATTCTATTTGATTTTCCATATCTTTAATCTGAGCTGTCATCTTTAAAACTAGTTGCATAGTTTCCTTTTTTCCTGTCTTTTCTTAAAGAACTTCTTTTGCCTGAGGGTGCTCACTCTGTGGCAATTTGAGTTGCTTTCTTAAGGCCGAAATATCCTCATTCTTTTGCCTTATAAATATATTACCAACTTCAGTATTAGAGGGATCTGCTCATGTTTCTATCACCAAATCTTCAAAGACTTGATTCTCAAATCCTTAGCATGAAGAGATTCTTTATCTGATTTCATTTGGGTTTGCAAATTAGATACAGTTTTCTGAAGCATGGTAGCACTCATGGTTTTGCTTACTACCTTTGAATATAGTATCTCTGATGCACTCCTATGGAACTCTATCTGATCTAGTTCATGTATAGTGTCAGCATTCATTGAAAATTTTGTCTTCCTGTAGTCTTTGTCTGACTTTGGATCTGTTACTACTGGTTTGAGAAAGGACATGATCATTTTATTTGTTGAGTAATCAAATGTTGTCACTAGTCTTTCTTTATCTCCTAGTTTTTCCTTCAGAAGTTTAGAATAAACTTCATTCTTGATTTCTTCATTCTTTTCCCTAATTTGCTTGAACATCTTCTGAATATCAAAATTAGTTTCTTCTATTGTTTTAGAGGAAGAGGGAGCTTCTGTATTCATTTCTACTTCAACCATCTCTTTTCCTTTTCCCTGTGCTTGTACCTGTTCATTTTGAATTTCCCTAATTGTTTCATTAACAATCATTGTGGCCTCATCATCTTTTGGTTGATCATTATTATCGTCTACATCAATGAATCCTTCTTTTTCTAGAGTAGTCATTTTGGCATTTTTTCTGTAGACTATTTTAAATTTATTTTCAATGATTGTCTCTACCAAATATCCTTCTTCTTTTCATGGCCTTTTATTGGATACCTCTACTGGTTGGTTAACTTTAACCACCTGTGTATTGTCCATTTTATTTTCCTATAGATTATCTATTTGCATCTCCTGATCATCATCAATTAAAGTGTTTGCAACCCATTCCATTTGATTGGCATATTTTTCAATTAGTGGCTTTGATTCATGGAGGAATGGAGTTAACTTAAATGTTATCCTGAGGTTGCTCAGAATACCCCGAGGGTCATAGTTCCAGTAAAATATTTCTTGGAACTTGAATTTTGATAATTTTCTACTTACCTCTTTCAAAGCATCTCTATTGTTAACTATGAAAGAGCCAATTTGACTTTTCAATTTGAATTGTGATTTCTTTTTGGATGCTGTAAAGTTCACTGCATCTGCATTTAAAATCTATTTCAAGTATTCAAAAGCGAAAATCCTTGTGGTTAGAAACTTTGGCAATTTGTATGGAGCCAAGATTGCACCATATACTCTAATTTATGTTTGATTTTTTTACAAATACCAATCACCAACTTTACAGTTTTCAGACAACTATAAAATTATTTTTATTTCTTCATTGATCCTTAGTGGCTCTGCTTTGTCCAGCAAACTCATGGTAGGTCTGATAAACAAATCATTGAAATCATTGTAAATGTACTCACTGTTGTTTTTTCTGAGAAGAGAAGTCTAGAATATTACTGAAAGAGGTTTGCCCTCCATATCCATCTTCTGTAATGTAATGGGAAAATTATCTGCTTGAGAAAATAAGAAAAAATGTAACAGATATGATGTATATCTGAACACTCCTTCATCAGGTAATTTTTTTAGCTGATAATGTATATTATCAATAATGAATTTGGCAATGTCAAAGAAAAATTCTGGGTTTTGTCCAGGAGACAAGGTGGAGAGGAACCCTAAAATGGAGGCATCTGTAAATTCATCATTAACATAGCCTAGAATGAATGATAGCATGGAAATGACTTGTATGGAGACCTCAGGGAAATCAAAAGTATCATAAGGTGGATTTACCTTAGGAAGGTTGACATGATTGGGCATGAAGTTTTGAAGGATCTCAAACTTCCTAGGGGAATCCATGTATAAATACATCTGAGTCAAATCTTCAATTGACAATGATACTACTCATGGATCATGGCTTAGTTGCAGCATATCGTTGATTGTTTCAGTAGTTATATAAAGTAGGACCTCACTATATTTGTTAACCATGCATCTTTGATCAGGGATATAGTGCATTTGACACAACCTAATGAAATCTTGAGTTGGACGGGTGATGGGAACCACATATTTGGGCAAGTTGGAGTCCCATACAGGTATATCATTGGCCACTTTCTTCTCAATTTTTTCTTGACACCAGCTATGGACTTCAAGTAGGTCAAATTCTAAGGTAGCATCAGCAATTATGTAGTCTAAGTCAATTAAGGGATTATTCTCTTCAGAGGTGATAGGAGGCTGCAATGGTCTGACTACCTCAGTAGAATATGCAGTTAGGATAGGAGTAGGTTTATCAATTTTGGGAGGTTTGGGGTTTAGAAGCTTGCTGGAGGCAGGCTTCTGAGGTTTGGGACCTCCAGTCCTAGGGGTGACCTGATGTTTAGTCATTTTTTATGTAATTGAGCAATATTAGATTGTTTTCTCAGCTATTTATGGAAAGAGAAGGTCAATTAAGCTATATTTGGGAAAAAATTGGAATTTGGGCCAGGGTTTTAGGAGGAAAATGCAAATTTGCAATGTACAGATGGTAAGAAAGGGATTTTCAATGGTTTCTTTGGTAATTCAAATGGATTTTCACCGTAGAAATAGATTTTGGATGGTAAAAATCATTCAAGCGGAAATGGAAAATCCTGGGAAAATTTTGACTTGGTTTCCCCTATTTTTTCAAGGTTTGAGTACTCTCAGATGAGTACTTTTGGCTTTTAAATTCCAAAATATTTTAATTCTTCTTGAAAATTAAGATTTTGCAGGCTTAGATTATTGAATAATACCTTTAAATATGTATGGTCCTGGTCAAACAGTGTTATAGTTGGTACTAGTCTTCAAACTGGTTGCAACTTTTTTGGTAGAAGGCATTGGGAGTATTGGGAGGTGAATTTCAGAGAGGGAAATAATTTTTGAAGGATGAACTGTTTCGAAAGCTACTCTAAAATGTCATTTTGAGTAGCTATATGATAGGGTGTAAGCATAAAATGCATGAAAAAAATAAGAACTAAGTCTGAAACCTTAAGTCTTATAAAAAACATAACATGTATTGCAGGTTGGAATTAATGGCGGGAGTGGTTTGTGCGTTTGAAGGTGAAACCAATGGTGGTTATCGCATTGCTTTTGGGTGGTAACTGGTTTTTTTATTTTTCAATGCGATCCAGTAAAATTAGGACATGTAGTAGGTAGTGCTTTTGTGAAAAAAAATTTATCGCAATTTTTTTGTCAACTACGCTCGATCACTTTGATAATGTGATATGGGATCTGCACTGTCGGATTTGGTTGACTGAAGTGAACGGCTGAGCTACATCAAGAAGATGTGGGGAAATAAGGTGGGATCGGGTGCTATGATCTACGCCATTGATTTGGTAAGAGGATATCGATGGTTTAAAATTAACCCGATAGGAAATGGTGGGGGTGGGGGAATGATTTATCCGGTTTAGTTTAGACAGTAGGATTTAAAAAGATTAGGATGATCGGAGGGTCGAGAAGGAATGCCAGGAGGCTTCTTTTTTTAATGAAATTTATGCATAAAATGGGTTTATACATAGGATGGGCATATTATTATAGGGTTTAACCAAGGCTTAAACTTTGCTAAAATGATATGTATCGGGAAAATGGGATGAGGTTAAAGCTTTAACCATGGGTAAAATTTATGAGGGGAAAGGAGAATAAGTTTCTTTTTCTTCGTTGTTCCATATACACACTGTGTAAATAAATGGCGCATTTTCAATATGATTTTTATTATATAGTTTTAGAAAGGTCTAAAACTATAGGGGAGAGGGGATATTTTATTATGGATAAGTTTCATGTCAAAGGGATGATTTCGGGATTTTTTTCAACATGTGTTTAATATCTTTGACATGAAAAGTATATAATAAGAGGGTTTTGGGGATATTAAATAAAAGGGAGCTATATTAATAGGACTAGGATTTTTCTATAGGGAGTTAAATAAAATAATTTAGGTGTTAATATGAAAAGGGAAAAGTGAATACTCAAAACATAAAATTATAACCAAGAAAAGTGAAGATCAAAGCCAAACTTGCATTATGATAATTTCATCACCTCAACCTAGGATAAAATTCCATTTTGAGGGTTTTATACTTCGTGAGGTGTACGAAGTTAATCAAATGGGTATTTATGTAATATTTAAGTAAGAAAAGAGTTCCCACTTATGAAGTTAAATGGTGATGAGTGCATGAAGGGGTAAATGATGAAAATTTCAGGGATTAATATAGAAACTTAACATTTTGAACTAATCATACATTGAGCCTTGGGTCTGGTCCCAACAGAAGTCAAGGAAATGCCTTGAGCCTCTTTGACTAACAATCTAGAATATTAAATTGCTATGCGGAAGGGAAATTAGTTATTTGTAGCCTGGTGAAATATATTTACATTGATGTCTCTCACCTTCTTCTACCTACCCAATAATTATCTTCTAACATTTTTCCTTCTATTTTAATCAGGTGCATTTGAACTAGCAACCTTACAGCATTTTATTCTTTTTGAAAGCAGTAAAATATCTAATTTTACACTTTTTGCATCCAAGAATCCAAATTAAATTGTATGACAATTGTTTATTCTCTATCTACAACATTTGAAATTTAAAAATGACGAGTCAAGATTAAATTGTTCAACTCATCACAGATTATGGCATTTATTGACACTTTCTACCTAACTTATGAATTTTCATGATTAAACTGTATGATAATTGTTTAGTCTCTATCTACAACATTTGAAATTGAAAAATTATGAGTCAAGATTAAAATTTTCAACTCATCACAGATTATGGCATTATTGACACTCTGCCATAATCAACTGTAAAAGGTAAAAGTAGTGGCATTTAGACTTGCACACTTTCATGTTTTATTCATCTTTTACTTTTGGGGTAGATTATTTTTTCTAAGTCCTTTGATTTTTCTTTTAGGACTTTTACCCTCCTTTTGATTTTTTGATTTTTTTAAAAAATTTTTTACAAAATATGAGAATACCACTTGCAGAAGGGAAAGTATGTACATATTTACAAGATTACCATTAGTCAAGTCAAATTTATGAATCCTATATTTATAGGTCACTAACAGCCACAGCAGGCGAAAGAAAAATTAGGGGTTTGTCTTTTAATAAGGAATTTTCCCTCCAAATTCACTCTTTTTCATGTGAAGTTGTGGTGAATGTAGAGAGGAGAGAAGGCCCTAAATCTTGTGGCGATCGTAGCGGACAAACTGACCATTGGAATCGAGATCCGTCAGTTATAGGTAAGAGGCCTAACCCTACTCTTTCTTTTTAGTGGATTGAAAGTTCAGATTAGGTCCCCAGGGCTCAGGAACAAACCCCTGCTCCTCTTCATGGCCGAAACGCACTTTTTGGGGAAAAAAGTGTGACCTAGGTAGCTGGTTTTGAGAAAAACACTGCGACCTATCCCAGGTTTGGGCCTGGAAAGTGCGACCTGTCAAGGAGGGGTTTTTCTGTGTTGTTTTTTGGCTGAGCACTAGGTTTTTATGATGAGATACAATCTTTCCTATCTGTATGATGACAAATATGATGGTTTTTGTTCAGATATGGCAGAATTATGGATCAACTGGAGAGAGAGAGACCTAGGCGCATTACAGTCGGAGATTCGGGAGGATCAAGGTGTTCGCAGTGCATTGGCCAGGTTTGGGGTTCTGAAGTTTGTGGAGAACCCTTTGATGAGAGCTGGAGAGCCCTTATTGGCCTGGATTGTCAGTTATTGGGATCCAAACCATAAAGTCTTTATAGTGCAAGGGCACTGGATCGATTTGATGGTCCAAGATATATATTTCCTGACTAGTCTCCTACCACTAAGGATGGTAGGGAATACTCATCCAGTGTTACCGCGGGGGTAGAATATCATATAGTTTGTAGAGTGCCATTGTCAACCAGGTCTCCAAGTCAAGGGGACTCAAATACCCATCAGGGATTTGGGGAGGTTAGAGACCCATGTTGTAGCCGTAGTGGTGCTGCGGATCCTGGGCAACCAGGGACTCCACCACATCACCAGACGGAAAATGATGCTTTTGGAGAGTGTTTTGAGTGGTACCTACTATGTGTGGGCCCAGATGATGCTGTCGTCATTGAAATGACAGTTTTTGATATGCAAGCGACAAGTGAACCATGACTGTTCATATGGTACAGTTTTGTGCTCGTTCTTCTTTGAGAAGATCCCGACACTTCGACTTCTCATACACTTCCAAGATGGGGGCCTGACAGAGCCTAGGATGCACTAGTGGGGGCGAATACTGTGTAGAGGAGGAGGTGGGGTAGTTCTGACCCAAGTTCTTTGTTCATTGGGATCAGATGCCACTATATATAGACGAGTATCCCTATAGTGGGATGAGTTATTTTGGGGACCCAGATCTGCCACTGCTGCTTGGCCGAATATGGGGGCACGATGGTAAGCGAAAAATTTCTAATATTTTATGTGCATGTAAAGTTCTATAATATTGTATGTGGTACTGATTCTTTCACTTTTAGTATGTAGATACAACACCAGTAAAACTAGCTGGGTATATGGGATGACCTATAGTATCAAGGACTGCAGGACCTAGTGGATTGAGAGTGCCACAAAATGGGGATGCAGCAGCCCTCTTGGAGGACATCCATCGTAGATGTGAGAGGCTTCTGACTGGTGTTTCAGAATGCGGTTGGAAAGACTTGGATGACTAGTACATAGACCCATGTATTGGTCTACCCTCGGAGTGGAGAGGGGTCATGCAGTGCATGGAAATGGCCGGACAGGGTATGTGTGATCTATGAGCTACAAAAGCAGAGCCATTGGCTTGGGATCCTTCAGATAGGGATTAGGTCTAGGGGTAGGTGGTGCCCCCTATTTTGAGTTTTGTAACATGCTATGGGCATGTCATATGTATCAGAGTTGATGGACTCTAAGACATTTTATTCGACACATATTATGGATATGCATCATTTTGATATTTTTATGTTATTGTATTGTGTTAAATGAAAATCTAGAATATGGTTTGAAATTATATCTACATAGTGATTTTTTTCTCTAGGTACATTACTGAATGTAATGATTTCAAATTCACGCATCAACAACTTCACTCGTAAATATCTCCTAAAAAGGATAGGATTATGCACACGATAGACACCATTCAATTGCATGAAAGGAAGCAGGGAATCTAAATGAACATGAAGGTGGAGGATGCGATGTGAAAGGGAATCAGCTAATAAACCTCGCATTGCATCATATTTGGCCTGATTATTGGTAACAATACCAATGCATACATTGTTCGAGAGAACAAGTGAATGCAAGGGGGTAAAAATGGCCCAACCTGTCGAGGCTAGATTCCGGGAGTAGCGACTTGTAGCATCAGTGAAACTGATATAAGGTGTGGATGGGAGGTCCATATTAAAGGTGCCACAAGACAATAAATGGGAGGATGATGAACAATGCTGGAAACCTGAGCGCAAAGTAGAAATCGAACGCACTCCGAGGGAGAGAGTGATCTGGGTAGGATGTCTACTACTCACACATCGATGGTGAGGTGGAGTGTGGGAGCTACTGGAGGTGTAGCTTGTGCTCAGGCCATGAGAGTCACCATAGGCAAGGATGGTGCCATCTCACTTATGGGTGGGAAAGGTGAAGTCAGGGGTGGACATGGCTTCCATGATGTCATCATCACAGTAGAAGATGGAGTGACTGGAGGAAGGGAGACCACATGATGCAGCAAAGCTACCTGACTCATTATCATGAGAAGAAAGGTTCACATGTGCATCATCATGGGGTTGACGTAAGAAAAAGAAGATAAGGGATCTACCAATGTTGAGCCCAGGGTGATCACTGAAGGGAGGTCAAGAGAAACAATAGGGGAAGATTTAGAGGGAGCTTCCGCCGAGGGTATTGTTGGTCGCTTTAATTGCTTTCACAATTCAAGCTCCACATAAATTGTCAACCCGAGGAAGTCTTTTTATTTCAAAGATAATCACGCACTGGATATGCTCAATTTCAAAAGCAGAAACAATGTTGTAGTAAAAAGCCACACAATTAGTAATCTCACAAATCTACTGATTCACACTCTGCTTAATCAAAGCTGAAGTCAATTAAGTTTTAGCAGAAATAATTTCTATGTTGCAGTTACAATCCAAACAAAGGAAGATCAATCTGCAAGGAAAGAAATCAATCAACCACAGCAGGAACAGGACCCTATTCCTTAGTTAGGAACTTCAGCACCTGATGCCTGACACTTAATCACACTGCAGGAAAGGTAACTTCAAGAGATCAAGACCCTATTCCCATGAACAGGAACCTTCAACACTTGTTCTCTTGTTTCTAATCACACCGCAGGCAAAGGAAAGCAATTAATGGGAGCAGGACCCTATTCCTTTATGCAGGAATCTTCAGCACCTGCCTCCCAACATCATACATTCATACAATCAATAGAAATGGATTTCTCAACTTCCAAGAGTGAATGCATTCAATACATGCAGCGCTAAAGAAACAGAGTATTACTAAACTGTGTAACTAATGTCCAACAGCAGAATTAAAGCGAAGTGCAAACAACATAAAGAATTAAACAAATTACAGAAATCAAAGGGTGAATCTTGTGAGGAAGGCGGGCCCTTTCCCTCTCACAAGATTCCCCGGGGGAAAGGATTAAATTGGAACGCTCAAAAGAAGAATTTATTCATCTGTCAAAGTAGCTGATACATTATAAATGGAGACTAGCTCCAGTTCTCACACAATACTCTCCTGTAGCTTTACAACAATTGAACTCCCTTCTAATGATGATGTCTCCTCTTTTTAAAGAGGGGACATCTTTTACAATTTACATGAGAGCGAATCTACGTTATCTCAAATCTGTTTTCTTTCCCAAAACAGGACTATTCTGTTCTTCCCAGAAAAGATACTGTTACAACAGAGACAGCAAGAATGCTATCTTTGGGATAATCCAGGTAACCGTGTCTTCATGCTGTTGCTGTTATTCCACAAAAAGTTCTTCCAGAATCGCAAATTACGCATGACGGAATTTGCGTGCTTGACGGCTGTTTCAGCAACTGAGTCAGCTGTTTCAGCAACGGACGCTTGTTCCTAGCAACGCATATAACTTATCTGCGATCTTTGGACTTGTGTTAGCAACGATACACTTCAATTAATGATAAAATATAAGAGTATTATGGAATTAAATGTAAAACAGATTAAACATATAATAAAGAAGAGGTTTCTATATACCTTGGGATAAAGTAGGTGAAAATGATAATAGAATCCTTTCTAATCATGGTTATAAAAGTAAAATGGTGTCAAAGTATATAGCAAGAATGATACATAGTGGAGTCCTAACATCCCCCCCAGCTAAAAATGTTGCATGTCCTCAGGCAACCCCTAGTCTGAATCAGAGTCTGAGTACTGGGACTGAGCATGCAAATTACTCAAGCAATAGCTAGAGAAGGTGGCATCTATAGGAGCTCTGAATCCACTGTTGTTCTGCAAGTTTTTCCATGCCAAGGCTTCATCTCTGTCAGTCAACTGGTAATGACACTGATATTTATCTGAAGGCAGCCATAAAATTGGAAAATGGAAATGATACCCAATCCAGTTTACTCCACAACGTTGAATGCAACCAATGTAATTAGAAACCCTGGATAATGCAGCTTGAAGATTGTGAGGGTTAAAAGGGTGATAATCATGTCTTTCTTTACATGACTGCTGCCAAAACATAACATTGGCCTTCAATGCAGCAATACCCTTTACTCTAATCTGCTGTTGACACTTAGAAAGTGTTGAAGCCTGTAACTGCTGTACATACCTATGCATTCCTGGCTTCTGTAGGAATTTATGATATTGTGCTATGAACATGGCTGGGCTTAAAGGCTCTGGTCTGATCCACAGGAGTCTATTCTCCTCATTATGACTTCTTGCAGTGAACGCAGTTTTCCAAGTGAGCTGGTTAGACAAAAATGAAACAAATGCCCTTATTTGTATATCTCCTGCAATTGGAATAAGATTAACTCTTCTATTGTCGGGAATGGCCTCATTATGAAGGTAGAGTTCGCACAGCAAATGTTGGTCACTCTCGGGGGCCTCATTAAAAGTCTCAACAAATTTCTCTGAAGTAATTAACTCATATGGTCTGCCATCTTTTATTGCTTTTAATTGAAAATAAACTAATCGTTCAGAAAGAAAGAGAGAGTAGTTTACAGAGGGTTTGCGCGTAGCCAGCAACTTCTGGACTAATGAAAACATCAAGGCAATCTTTTCCTTAGATTCCTTGACTTCCTTTTTGGAGTCCTTGAGCTGTTGCATCATTTGTTCCCAACTATCCCAGTTAGCATATACATGGTTCTGCCATTGTAACTTATGCTGGCGTAATATTATATCTTGTTCCTCAGCATATTGCTTCTTCCATTTGTTCATCTGTTCCAATTGATTCCATGGCAAGGTCTGTGTCCTGGCATCAGAAGTACTGGGTTGGGACGTTGTTTGAATGGCTACACTGACTAACTTAGAACGAGATATCTGTGATGATGCTTCTGTCTGAGTGGCTGCATTAACTGGCAAAGGAGGAGATATCTGCGGTGGTGCTTCTGTCTGAATGGCTGCATTAACTAGCAAAGGCCGAGGTATCTGTGGTGGTGCTTCTGTCTGAATGGCTGCATTAACTAGCAAAGGGCGAGGTATCTGAGGTTTGATTTCTTTTTCTTCTTTTATAGAGAGCCCTACTGGTTCTTGTGGAGCAGTAGGGCATCCCTCTTTTATTCCAGCTGATGTAGATGCCCCAGATAATTGAATTTTAACTAGTTTGTAGCCTGCATCCTGGTAAATGTTGCCACACTCCTGGCACATGTATTCCTTGCATGGCTCCTTATTTTGCATTGAGGCTGTGTGTGCTAACATATAGAGATTCAGTTCTCTATCAAAAGCCTCTCGAGCCATGGTTAGTTCATTCTTGTAAGCTTCCAATTCAGACTTCAGGAATTCATTCTCCTCCAATAAAGATGTCATAGTATGCAAACCTTGTGCGCTGGTTGACTCTGTTGGGGTAGTCTGTTGATGCACAGTCGTATCTGGTTCTTGTGGGACAGCTACTGCTGATCTCCCACTATCATCATGCTTGGTGTATTTTTGTACCACAGTGGCTGGTTCTTGTGTTTCAGCCACTGGGTAAGTGACTGGTTCTTGTGTGACAGTCACTTCTTGAGCCATAAACAATGTCGTATTATCCCGGGGCACTGGTTCTTGTGTGGCAGTGCCTTCGGACGAGACGGGTTGGGAGGTTTGAAATGGGGATGAAGATTGGAGTTTTAACAGAATAGTGGCAGGGTCAGGGGAAATGGAGGTGAGTCCTGTCTCAACAGTCATCTTCATTTTTCTTTTTGGTAGGAAGGCAGCAAAATCACTGCCTTTCCTTTTCTTTGAGGGGAGGGTTCTTCTCTAGGGGAAGGGCTTTCAGAAGAAGTAAGAATTTGAAATCTAGCCCTTGTCCGCCGTCTGGAGACTGAGACTGTTGGGGTTCTCTTCTTTTTATAAGTGGGTGGGGAAGGGGGTGTTAGAGAGTCGTCACTAGGGACAGAAATAGTGGGGACAGTTGACTCTGCTAAGTGGGGCGAGCTCGGGGTTGGGTCAACTGGGGAATATGGAATATCGTCCTGCTGTCCTTCATAAGGAATTTCAGGAGTATCATGAGAACTTTCGGGTTGTTGGGACGTTTGAGCCTGCTGAGGAATTTTAGGCAGCTGGGGAACAGGGAGTGGGACATGCAGAGGGGGATTTTGCTGAGCAAAACCCCTCTGTATCAACAACCGGCATAAACGGTGGTGGGTGAGGGACAACATAGGGAATTTAGACCGTCTACAATAATAAGACATGTTTCTAATACAGCCAAGCAGATAATAGGGGATATTAATCAGTCGTCCATTTCTCAAATGATTCATCAAGACAAAATCATGATTGTACACTACCTGGTAACGCCCTTCACACGTTAAGTAGTGTTTGATGAACTCTGCCACCGATGGCCATGGTTGAGGAAGTGAGTGCAGACTAACCCCGTAGCCTTTGAGTTCCACTGGCTCATCTGGACGAAGGAAATCTTGTTGCGCATTGAGAATGACCTGCTTTCTGCTGAACCAGCGAGTACCAATAGCTGGCAACCCTGATACCTGAACTATGTCCTCCTCTGTTACTGAAATGCGAACCCCTTGAACCACTGAAAAATCGCCTTGAAGGTTTTGTGCAAACTCTAAGACTTGTTCCTGGTCAAATTCACCCAATCTTTCAAAATATACGGTCCATCCCGCTTGTTGGAAAATCTGATAGGCTTCGGGAAACAATTGAAGAAGATTTATGGAGCCGGGCTCATGTCTAATGGCCGACCCTCCCATGGCTATAGCTTTGAGTTATACGCAGAGGCACAGAACACAGTAAACACAGACCCTGATCGCGCTAGTTGTTGCAACAGAGGCTGCAAGGTCCAAATGACGGCGGAAATGGATATGACAAGGGACAGAGGCTTGGTAAATGCGAAATGATTGTTCAATTTTTGAAATTCCCCCCCCCTACGTATGGTGTAATGATGATTGGGCGTGTGAAGATCTGTAATCATTATGAATGAAATCCTCTCTTTAATATAATTTAACTGAATTACATTAAAACCTCATACCTTACATTTTTTACCTTTGGTCTAATAATTCGAAGTGTCAATTGCTTCAAAATGGCTTAATGTACATGGAAGAATCTGTAGATTTCTTTGAAATTTAGAACAGGAGTGTAACTGGATCTGGTCAGTGCTGAATAATTTTTCACCAGAAGGATCTGAAGTATAATCGTGGAGAACGAAAAAGCTTATATAACAGTGAAGAGAAATGATGTTTTAATGATAACAGGTTGCTGAAACAGGTGTTTCAGCAACGGAAAAAATGAACGATACGTTGCTGAAACAGGTGTTTCAGCAACGGGAAAAATCAGAGAAATGGGAAAAATGACTTAGGTTTGTAAACAGTGGGGAAAATATTTGATAGGGGATAATTTCAGCAGTAAGGGATGGGAAATACTGACTGTAGGAAGATATTTCAGGGATGGTAGGAGTGGGAAAAATGGGAATAATGTAGGAATGGGTATGAAGGGATATTTCTTAGGAAATGGGGTAAAATGATGGGAACAAGCTTCTGTGATTGAAGCTTCAGATCTTCTCATGATGAATCTGTCCTCCTTACTGAGTTTTTCCAGAGTCTGCAAAATTCAATTGTAATATGCCAATCCTTGACAGGGATTATTAGTGCTAAAACTAATCTAATACTAAAAATACAGTGCAGAAAATTAAATGCTGTGAGGAGCAGAAGACTCCCCTAGAAAAAGATAATGAATATCAGTCATGCAAGCAGTCTTGAAATCCTCTTTAGAAACAGGGCGCTGATATAGACGGAGCCTATGACCATTGACTAGTAGAGGTGTTTTAGAATCATCAATTGTTAAAAGTCGTACCGTTCCATTTGGGAAAACAACATCTACCTCATATGGTCCAAGCCAACGTGTACGTAGCTTACCCTGAAAATTTTCAAACCGAGAGTCATACAACAAGGCCCAATTACCTTTTTGGAACTGCTTGTGTTTGATCATTTTGTCATGCCACTTCATCCTTTGTTGTTGTATCATGGTTGTTTGATGGATGGCATCTAATCTCTTTTCATCGAACTCCAGAAGCTGCTGCAACCTAGCTGTCTGCACATCAGTCAAATCAAGATTAACAGCTAAAGCAGTTCTTAAAGTTTTAATCTTGAATTCCACAGGAAAAACAACATTTTTACCATAAACCAATTCATAGGGAGAAAAACCTGTAGTGTTTCTCCAAGTAGTTTTGTAAGCCCATAATGCCTCAGGGAGCCTTTGGGACCAATCCTTCCGGTTGTCCTTCACTGTTTTAGTTAGAATGGCTTCTAAAACTTTATTTGTGCTTTCCACCTGCCCATTGGCCTGGGGGTGGTATGGTGTAGTCATTCTATGTTGAATATGATATTTGTGAAGGGTAGATTTAAAACCACGAGAATTGAATGGAGGTCCTCCATCAGTAACTAGCTCTCTAGGAATCCCAAATCTAGTAAAGATTTCTTCAAATAAGAAAGCTAGGACAGCCTCTTCATTGGCTCTAATAAGTGCTTTGGCCTCCACCCATTTAGTCATATAGTCTGTACAGACTAATATATATGTTCTTTGATTGGATGGAGGGTTAATGGGTCCTATGAAATCCAAGGCCCATCTTTCAAATGGTTCAGAAACTACCTGGGGGTTTAATGGAATTTGGTCTCTATGATTGGGTTGACCCATTCTTTGGCAGCTGTCACAAGCCCTTACATACTTCTTTGCATCCTTGAATAATGAGGGCCAATAGTAACCCATCCTCAGAATTTTGTGTGCTTTTCTCTTATCAGCAAAATGCCCTCCACAAGGGCCATCATGACAAGATTTCAATATGTCATACACTTCATCTTCTCTAATGCATCTTCGGATCTCCTGATCAAGCCCAGTGTAGAAAAGACACCCGCTTATCCAGCTGTACCTGGCACTTTGTTGAAAAATTCTTCTCTTTTCTTTGTATGACAGGTGTGATGGTAATTTTCCTGCAACCAAATAATTAGCAATATCTGCATACCATGGAGAGTGAGCAGAAACTGCAAACAAATACTCATCAGGAAAAGAATCATCTACTGGAATATCATTGTCAGTTTTTAACCGTGAAAGGAAATCAGCCACCACATTTTCCTTACTAGGCCGATCTACAATTGTGATATCAAATTCTTGCAATAATAATAGCCATCTGGTAACCCTAGCATTTGTGACAGATTTGTTCATTAAATACTCAATAGCTGAATGATCAGTGTGCACAAAAGTAGAATAACCAGTGATATAGTGTCGAAATTTATTAATGGCATAGATTACTGCAAGAAACTCTTTCTCGGTAACTGTATAATTAAGCTCAGCAGGGGTCATATTCTTACTAATAAAGTAGATAGCATAAGGAAGATGATTTTCCTCTTGTCCCAAGACAGCTCCAATTGCAGTGTCTGAAGCATCAGAAGATATGTGAAAAGGGAGATTCCAATCAGGCCCCCTCAAAATAGGAGCAATAGACAATTGATGCTTGAGTTCTTCAAAAGCTTTCTGACAAGAATTAGTCCACTTAAATTCAACATTTTTCATAAGCAACACAAATAATGGAGAAGCTATCTTAGAGAAATCTTTAATAAATCTTCTGTAGTATCCAGCATGTCCTAGAAAACTTCTCACATTAGTTTGAGTTTTAGGAACAGAAAGATTCTGAATGACAAATATTTTAGATGGATCTACCTGTATACCTTGAGATGAAATAAAATGTCCAAGCACTATTCCTTCACTCATCATCATATGGCATTTTTCAGTACTTAGGGAGAGGTGAGCTTGTATACATCTTTTAAGTACTTTCTCAAGGTTTTGTAATGCATCTTCAAAAGACACACCATAAGGAGTAAAATCATCCATAAATATTTCCATAGAATCATTCAGCATATTAGAAAAAATTCCTATAACAGCTCTTTGAAAAGTTGCTGGTGCATTACATAGCCCGAATGGAAGAACTCTATAGGAAAAAGTTCCCCAGGGGCTGGTGAAAGTGGTCTTGTCTTGGTCTTGGGGTGCAATTCTTATCTGATTATACCCACTAAATCCATCTAGAAAAGAAAAGAATTTCTTCCCTGCCAGACTATCCAACACCTGATCAATGAAGGGTAAAGGAAAGTGATCTTTTTGAGTAGCTTTATTTAAGGCTCTGTAGTCAACACATACTCTCCATTTCCCGTTTTTCTTAGGGACAATTACTAATGGGGAAACCCATTCACTGTCAGATATAGGGTATATAAATCCCGCATTAAGCAATTTTTGAAGTTCTTCCTTAACAATTTCTCGTAAATTAGGATTCATTCGTCTTTGGGGTTGACAAACAGGTCGGCATCCTTCTTTAATGTAAATTCGATGAGTACATAATTCAGAAGAAATACCTTTCATATCCGTGTAATCCCATGCAAATGCCTCCTTATATTCATGCAATAACTTCATTAATTGCTGTGTTTCAACATCTGTTAGGTCAGGATTTATGTTTAATGTCTTGCCGGGTTCAATTTCAACTGTTATGCTTTTAGATGAGATTGTGGTTAAAGTCTGAGATGAGTCTTCAGATTCAATTTTTTCTTGTGCATCAGTTTCAAAAATTGCCGTTAATTGATTGTGTGTTTCAGCAATGACAGAAGAAGGTTCACAAATAAAATTGTTAATTATCTCATCCTCTGTATTGTCTTTAAGAGTTAAAGCTTGTCCAATAGTTAGAATAGGCTGAACAGCATTATCATCATAATCCATCCATATAGAATCTTCATTATTAATTACTGGTGTAGCATGAGGATAAAGAGTAAGCTGTTTTGTTTCATAACCATTAGAAATTGTCATTGAACCAGATCTACAACTGATAAAAGCATCAGCTGTGGCCAGCCATGGCCTTCCTAGAATTAAGGGATGTCCCCCCAGCTTTGTTTTAGTCTGCAATACAACAAAATCAGCTGGATATTTCCAGGATTCAACTGAAATAAGTAGATCCTCAACAACTCCTTCAGGTTTAATTGTAGAACGGTCAGCCAACTCTAAAATGGTGGGTGTATCTCTGATTGTGTTATTCAGTTGTAACAATTGTGAGGTTTCGAGAGTCATTATATTAATTGCAGCACCTAAATCTACCAGAACTTGGGGAATCATTGTTTTACCAATCTGAACTGTTACTGTAGGATGGCCGGGATCACCATATTTCACAGGAGGGGCTTTACCGGACATTAATGCAGACAAGTCTCCCATCACATGAACTGTAAGGGGGTCCTTGGTTTTCCTACCAGGTTTCTTAACACAAATATCCCTTAATGTTCTGGCATAAATTGGTACATCTCTTAATGCTTGTAAAAGTGGAATTTTAACATAAAAATTTTGCAATTCCCCTAGAAGATTAAAAGCAGGTGTTTCAGCTGTTCTGGTTAAAACCAAACGCTCGGGGAATGGTGGTTCTGTTATTTCAACATTCTTGTTAGGAGGTGGTTGTGCTTCTTTATGTTTCTCAGTTTCTTCTTTATCAGAATCAGAAGAAGTTATGTCATCAATAGTAGGCTCTACTATTTTTCCAGATCTCAAATGAATATCGTTACATTGCATAGTAGGAAATATAGACTGATTCTGAATATCAATGACTTGCACAACTTTATTATTAGGGTTAGGATTTGGTTGCACAGGTAGCTGGGGTCTCATTTGGTTATTTGGCGGAGCATTTGATGGCAGAGGAAGTGGTTGTTGGAATTGATGCAATTGATTTGGATACGGGAGTGGTTGACTTCTCCAATTTGAATTCCAAGGGTTGAAAGAAGATGGCTGCTGTGGAGGCCAAGGAGTCCACATTGAAGGGTCAACAAAGGGAGGGTTTGATTGCTGCATGGGTGGGAAATTCATTTGATTGAAGGGTGGGTATTGAATTTGATTGAAGGGAGGGTAATTTGTTTGGCCAAAAGCAGAATAATTGTTCCAACGATTAAATGGCATACTAGGATTCATACCTTGTCCTTTTGGTTGCCATTGTCTTCTTTGAGTTATCAGATAAACTGCTTCAGCTTCTTCCTCCGTTGGCTGCAATGCTACCTTTATTCCTGGCAGAGATGGACATTGTTTTGTCTCATGATCTTTCTCACAAAGGGTACAAATCAGTATTTTATCCATTGGGCATTCCCTCAGTGGATGTTTGTCTCTGCACTTCGGGCAAAAGACAGCCAGAGTTGCTTCTGCTTCAGCCTGCTTTTTCTTAACCTGCAAAGTGTCAATTTGTGAAGCAAAAGAACTTAACCTTTCAGTTTTAAATTCTTCAAGTAAATTACCTATTTCAGCTCTTGTTCCTCCTCCATTGGCTGATTTCTGCACTCTTGAATAGGTGGAATCTCTTGTTCTGTTTCTTGCAGCTCCCCTAGAACACCTCTTAGCAAGTTCACAAATCTCATCATATGATTCCTTAGATATATCTCCCTTGGCAAGCATGTTTAACATATCTAAACAATCATCCCTTAAACCTTTAAGTAATATGGTTTTGCGAATTTCCTTACTTACATTCGGATGATCGGACCTTTGTATATTGTACTGCAGCCTTTCTATATAGTCCTCCGGACTCTCATCCGGCTTTTGTGCCATATTGAATAGTTCATCCTTCTTTTCTCTCGTCCGGTAGTAGTCTTGATATTTAAGCAGAAATTTCTGTTTCATCTGCTCCCATGTTGTGATCACCTGGCTTCCAAGGCTCATGAACCATCTTAAAGCATTCCCTTTTAAGGTGGCTGGAAACAGTTTCAACTTTTGAGCATTAGTAACATAATCATAACTTCTTCATAATATATCAAATTCAAAAAGAAATTCATCCGGATCTTCAGAGGATAAACCATGAAAGTTAGGTAAAGCAGACAATGGAATGTTTTTCATAGGAGTTATCCCTGCAAGGAGATCACTGATAGGAAATCCCAAGGTAGAGAGGGAATTTTCATCCCTTCTTTCTTCTTCAGGATCTACACGTCCTCCACCAAAGAAACCATCATTGTTACCTTCCATTGTTGGCTCTCCTATTGCACTTGCTCGATCTTCAAGATCTCCTATTGGCTCTTCAAAGTTCTCTGCTGGATGTCCAACACTTTCTATTATTTCCTCAATGTACTCTGCTGACTTACTAACACTTCCTTCTGACTCTCCAGCACTGACTGCTGGGTCTTCTATATTCTCAGGACCCACAACTTCCTCTGTTTTGTAATATGATTGAGGGGAGTGCTGAAATTTTGATCTTCGAGAACTTAATCTTTGTGATGATTCAGCTTTTGATACAATATCGTCAATAAAAGTCTTTCTTCCTCCCCTTCCTTTGCCTTTGCCACCTGTGGGGTTAGTTTTCTTCTGGTTTCCGCGTCCTCTCATACAATCTGCACATTTAAAAGAAAAGATTAATGCTTTTGAAATCTATAATTACCTTCCCCGGCAACGGCGCCAAAATGTTGGTCGCTTTAATTGCTTTCACAATTCAAGCTCCACATAAATTGTCAACCCGAGGAAGTCTTTTTATTTCAAAGATAATCACGCACTGGATATGCTCAATTTCAAAAGAAGAAACAATGTTGTAGTAAAAAGCCACACAATTATTAATCTCACAAATCTACTGGTTCACACTCTGTTTAATCAAAGCTGAAGCTACTTAAGTTATAGCAGAAATAATTTCTATGTTGCAGTTACAATCCAAACAAAGGAAGACCAATCTGCAAGGAAAGAAATCAATCAACCACAGCAGGAACAGGACCCTATTCCTTAGTTAGGAACTTCAGCACCTGCTTCCTGACACTTAATCACACTGTAGGAAAGGTAGCTTCAAGAGACCAAGACCCTATTCCCATGAACAAGAATCTTCAGCACTTGTTCTCTTGTTTCTAATCACACTGCAGAAAAAGGGAAGCAATGAATGTGAGCAGGACCCTATTCCTTTATACTGGAATTTTTAGCACCTGCTTCCCAGCATCATACACTCATACAATTAATAGAAATGGATTTCTCAAATTCCAAGAGTGAATGTGTTCAATACATGCAGCGCTAGAGAAACAGAGTACTACTAAACTGTGCAATTAGTGTTCAACAGCAGTATTAAAGTAAAGTGCAAACAACGTAAAGAATTAAACAAATTACAGGAATCAAAGGGTGAATCTTGTGAGGAAGGCGGGCCCTTTCCCTCTCACAAGATTCCCTGGGGGAAAGAATTAAATTAGAGCGCTCAAAAGAAGAATTTATTCATCTATCAAAATAATTGATACATTACAAATGGAGACTAGCTCCAGTTCTCACACAATGTTCTCCTGTAGCTTTTCAACAATGAACCCCCTACTGATGATGATGTCTCCTCTTTTTAAAGAGGAGACATCTTTTACAATTTACATGAGAGCAAATCTACGTTATCTCAAATCTGTTCTCTTTCCCAAAACAGGACTATTCTGTTCTTCCAAAAAAAGATACTGTTACAACAGAGACAACAAGAATGCTATCTTCAGGATAATCCAGGTAACCGTGTCTTCATGTTGTTACTATTATTCCACAAAAGGTTCTTCCAGAATCGCAAATTACGCATGACGGAATTTGCGTGCTTGACGGCTGTTTCAGCAACTGAGTCAGTTGTTTCAGCAACGGCCGCTTGTTCCTAGCAACGCATATAACTTATCTGCGATCTTTGGACTTGTGTTAGCAACGATACACTTCAATTAATGATAAAATATAAGAGTATTATGGAATTAAATGTAAAACAGATTAAACATATAATAAAGAAGAGGTTTCTATATACCTTGGGATAAAGTAGGTGAAAATGATAATGGAATCCTTTCTAATCATGGTTATAAAAGTAAAATGGTGTCAAAGTATATAGCAAGAATGATACATAGTGGAGTCCTAACAGGTATCATGGATGATGATAGGTAGATGATCGTGGCTGAAGGCTCCATCATCTCGACATCAGGAGGGGGAATTTCAATAGGAGTGGGTAAATCCTCAGTTTGGCCTGCAGCATACTGCGCAAGTACGGGAGAGGCGGATTGGTTTTGTTCAATCTCGTACCCCAAACTACCTCTAAAGAGGCGCGGTAATGCGTAAGGTGAGGAAAATGGTGGGAATAATAGCCATGGAGTTCACACAAAGCACAAAGTTGGTTGGTGTGAATAGTTTTAGGATTCTTGGCTACAATCGAGGAAGAAACAGAAGCTTCAGGGACCGTAGACTTAGGGAATGCAACTTTAACCATGGGCTTTATACGGGGCAGTTCAGGATAGGTATGGGTGGCATGAACGACGACATCACACAAAGAACAGGGATTTGTGGGCGGGGGAGGTGTAGGGTATTTCATGGCAGCCTTGTCCTTGGAGGACTTCTTACGATTTTTTCCCTTCTTCCTGAAGTGGTCGCAACAGGAGGTGGTTCCTATTAAGGTGGTTGAGGCACTGTTGTAATGGAAGAATTCATGGGGACCGGTTGAATAGCGGTCAAATAAAGATAAGTTTTGGGCTGACTAGGTAGGGTAGCGGCTGGAGGATTAAGGTACCAGATGGGAATCCCAAGGGTTAGGTTAGGAAGATAGAGGTTGGCCATGACAAGTGTTGTATAAAATCCCGGTGGGGGAGCTAGGAATGGTATCTAACTAGAGGGGTAATGGTTAGGTGGGACAGTTCCTAAATGGTTAAGACCTGGAGGAAGCGTTCCAGGAGGGTGGAGAGGCTCATGGATACCAGTTGAAGGGCCAGGAGGAGGAGGTCCACAAGGATAAATCAAAGGGATAGGATTAGGCTGCAGAGGGTGAGGAGGCTGCTGACTATCTGAGGCGGGCCGCTGGAGAGTGGCCCGAGACAATTGCATCATGCAAACATTTGATGAGCTGGGATCACATACAGGAGGAGGAAGACCAGGGAATGTACCAAGCAATAAGGAATCTTTGTAGACTCTGGGTGAGACACAGGTCAAAGGATCGACGGTTTTCTTGTTGGCCACCGAAGAGATGGTGGACTCAGGGGAGGCCTGAGACTTCAGTTTGTAATATGTCAACTGTTCAATGGAAACTATATTTCCGTTATGAGGGAAGGACATCTTGCGGTGGACCGCGAAAGTGAAAATAAACATCGCATAAGTGTAGCTATGACCTAATATAATTTTTTAATCTAAGGGGGCATCTATAACTTCTACGTCAATGCAAACAGTCTTGCCCGTAAGAGTAATAGGGAAATTGCAGAATAAGCCAATGGGATGGGAGGCATGGCCATCCCACACTTGGAGAGTGATCATGGAAGGAGCCAACTCAGGTGATTTGAGTTACTTCCAAACCGAAGTGGACATCACCCAGGTGGATGCCCCCTCATCAATAATGCACCGAGAAATGTTGGCGTTCCGGATCTTTACTAGGATTTGGAAGGCGAAGAAAGCAGGGAGAGGAGGATGTTCTGACTTGTCAACATCAAAGACAATCAATTGATCATTAGAAGGATCTACAATGCCCATGGTAGATATTAGAGCTTTTAATTGCGATGGGTACAACAGGAGGAGTTCCAACGTTGAAATGGTAGCAAGAGATTGTGCCAAATCATCTACTATGCTATATGAATGGGAAGCTTTGCTAGAAGTAGAATTTCGGCGTAGTGTTCCCTTAGGGATATTGGTATGAACCTCCACCTTAGGCTGAGGGATCTGCAAGGGACCGTTAGGTGTCGAAAGAGGCTCTATAGAGACCAAAGGAGGCGGCTGGGGGATAGACATAGCGGGAGGCTTGTTGTACTGATGGGATTGAGTCTGAAGATTGATGTCTACGGTTAAAATTTGATCAGAGTTGATCATGAGAATTTGGTAATCAGAGGTACCAGATGGAAGAGGTTGAGTGGCCACCTATCCTTCAGGTGGTTGGGTAGCCACAAATCCTTGCTGAGGGAAAGGATCAGTAACCACATACGGTTGACTATGTGCAGCACTGGGAGGGATAGAAGGGGAGGCTTTCTATCCTCGCAATGTTGCTTGAGACTCCCACAGTTGCCACATATATGGTAAAAGAGGAAAATCATGTGTGTAATTACCATAAACACCACAACAAGAACAAGGCTTGTTCATGGGAACATGCCTTTTCTACTTAGGTTGGGTGCCTGTTGCTGGTTTGTAGTGTTAGGAGCATTATTTTGAGGATTAGGTCCAGGATTACTAGGAGCAGACTGATTTTGAGTGCCTTTCCTCTTCTTTTTGGAGGGAGGAGGATTAGTCGCACCCTATTGTGCATATACCTTCCGCTGAGTGAGCGATGACTGTTGTTGCAGGGGTTGAGAAGGCAAGGGAGGAGGTGGTGCTAATGTTGGAGGAGCTAGAGCACTAGGTTATGGATACGGATAATAAGGAGGTTGGGTAACAGTGTGGTAAACAAGAGGTTTGGTAAAAAGAGGAGTTATTTTGTATCCTGGATACGTGCTACCGGGAGGGGGAAAAGTGCAAGAGGTGTTAGCCTCCTCCTAGGAAGGCCATAGCCCATGGGAGGTTGAGCGTATGGATTAGAGAGAGCTCCAATGATAGTGTCAGAAATGTGAGATGCCCCTGGTGAGGTGGCATCACCGGGTCTAGGAAGATTAGGTAGCATGGTATAAACACCCAACTAAGCATTGATCAGATCATATTTTAACGCAATTTGGAGAGCGGCTTCTTTGGTTTGAGGAAACTGTGACTCGACATCTTTCTTGATAGGTGGAAAAAGAGATCTAAGGAACCATTCCATGTAGACACGGTCTTTGAAGGTAGGAGCTCGACATAGGCTCTTTCTTCTCTGCCATTCCTGGACATGGTCGGATAGGCAGGTCGCAGACGATGGACAAAAAGAAGTCAAGAGTTTGGTACCAGTGTCATAATGAAGCGGAAGCTGGAAGTAAGACAGAAAAGCCCAGGAAATAGTCGCAAAGGTGGTATGAGAGGAAGGGGCCTGATCAACATACCACTTAGAAGCTTCACCTGTAAGTGTACGCTGGAACAACCGAATATGGACAGAGTCATCGGTAATGGAGTTAGACGAACACCACATGTGGAAAGATCGAACATGATTTGTAGGATCCTCTCTGGCAAGGCCTTCAAACTTTGGGATGTCGAAAGGGAGCTTTGTCAACATAGTAGGCCAACTAGTGTAGGGTCATTTATTAACTGGTCAAAATCGGGAAGTCTGAGGCCAGCCATGAAGGGGAGAAAGGGCGTAGTCGGGGTAGTGTTTGTTGCAGTCCCACTAGTGGTATTCCCAGCATGAGGGATGGGGTTACAACCAGCATTAGGTCTTTCACCATACATGGTGAAGGTGATAGGGGGAGAATTGAAGGTGGAACAAGAAGGAGAACCCAATGGAATAGAAGAAGAGTCAGAGTGTGGACTCGGTGGAGGACTAACTTGAATCCCCAATGGACTCACCAGTTGTTAGTATGAATCTTAATTCCAAGTGTACGAAAAAATACCACTTTAGTTGTACATAAAAAACAACCCTAACAAAAAATATGGCTGCCAATATCCTCATATCTGTGGTTATGTGATCAAGATAAATGCTGCAAAAATTTAGATCTATGCATTAGAAGACATTAAGCAGTAGAAAAAACAAGATTTACTCCATGCATCCAATAGAAAGACAAGAATATGTTGAATGAATTTTGTATTAATGGCACCTGGGAGGAAAACATAGACGGGTGTTACCAGTTCTTCTCAATGGGATGGGTTCTTGTAAGTCCTCAGCACTTCAGATCTAAAATTCCTTTCCCTTGATTGTGTAGAAAACCCAGACAAAAATGGTAGCAAAATATGACTATGATGGTGGATCAAAGTCAGACCAAAAGTATAGATCCAGAGTGATATTTAGGCAACAAAAGGTGGTAAAAGAATGGGAAAACCATTCTATTTATTACAAAATATTGAGTTAGTCTAGATATTGGTGCGTGATTAAAATATTATTAACCAAATCAAGATCCAACTTTTATGGAATATTTTATTATATTTGTTGGAGGGAAAAGGAATTTGACTTGGGTCAAATCCCTTTATTTGTAAATAATAAATAAATAAATGACTTATTTATCATTTTAAGGACGTGGTTGAGTAATAACCAAATAAATAATAATTTATTTAATTTTTTAAGGGTAATTTAGTCATATTTAACAAAGAATATTATTTAAATAAGGTTTAAATAATGATTCTTAGAAAATAATAAGATAAATATTGATTTATCTAATTAATTTCCTTGTTTTGGGTTAAATATAACCAGTAATATTAATTAAATTGTTCTTTAACTAATTATTCCTTGAGGAAAATCAAACAAATGTAGATCTATTTAATATTTCCTCATGGGGTTTCCTGTTTAGACCATAAACAACTTAGTAAAGGTGGTTTACTAAGTTATTTTCATAGTGAAAGCAATTTTACTTAGGGTAAAATTGGTCTTACATGGTGTACTTGGGTCCATCTAATGATAATAGGTTAGAGGACCAAAAAATGGTAGAATAGACGTAGCACCATGTTCTCTTTCTTTGAACACCAATATGAGCTCATACGTAATATACCCCTTTCACACAATAACATTCTAATCCAAAACTTTAGTGAATTCATGTACTTACCTCTAGGGCCTTTAAATAACATTTTCTTTGCTTTGGTATAAGACACAGAAGTATCGATCATGAACTTATTAATAAACCCTCCAAGCATACTATTGATACAGTAATAAACAACCCTTGTGATCTCGTTATCAGTATTTTTCAGATTCTCAATTAGCTCTTGGGTCCATGTAGTTGACTTATTATCAAAACGACCTGTCTATGTAGCTATTCTTGACATCCACTCATACAACTCGCTAGAAAATGATGCGAAAATTATCTTGTACTGATATGTATAAATATACTTCATTAACCAATGTTCAGTAGAGAAGCGTGGATTTTTGTTTTCTTGCACTTCAAGCTCGTATTATTCTATATTTACCCAATATTAAATATCTTTCTTATAAGGATTCAACATCTAACTATCACTCAGTCAGATCTTGATCCCAATAATGGAACCATTGTTGGATTGATGGCACCTACAGCCAGGTTCAAATGTGGCTACGCGAACCAACAAAACCCACTATTACCGGTCCTTTTGGTAATGATCTACTTGTGCACACTGAAGTCTCACCAAAGGAAATATAAGGGGATGCTAGAACTAGTTTTCTTCATCTAGAGGGATAATGGACTATGGATTTAGGGCATTTCTTCCTTGACAAAGCTTCGCAAAGCAGATCTGTTACTTATACAATCGTTGGTCAACACATATGTTGAACTCACTAGCTAATCCAGAGTTATGAAGGAACGCAACATAATACCCATATAACCATAAATACAAATATGCAACCGAAATAATACTTCATTTCATTAATATCAAAGAAATGAAAGTTTCTTACTGACATAATGGAAATAAACTAGCTAGGGCGCTAGTAGCTTATCTCTGAGAAGAGATGTGGTGGCTACAGGCCTCTGAACTTTGTTACAATGAGGCTGGAGAGCTTATTTATTATTGAAAAATAATGGAAAACCATAAACATCCAAAAACCTAACCCTATGAGATGAAGCGCCAAAACTATGGGCCCTGTTTAGGTAAATTGGTACATCAACTTCTTGGGGACATAACTTTGGCATATGATCTTCATTTGCCACACATCATACCTTTTTAGAAAGATGTATTCAAGGAATAAGAATTTTGAGTGATTAAAATTAGTCCATGGACCCATGTTTCTCCCGGTGTTCCAAAAAAATGTTGTTTAGGGCCTCAAAACGGCTCTGAAAGTTCAGAACCCGAAACATTGCTAAACATAGTAAGTTGTGCTAAAATTAAGGAAACTGAAAAACTGAAAGAAAAAATAGTGGGGTCCCATGTGGAATAGGTGGGGGGCCACCAATATACACCTACATAAACCCCCCCCCCCCCCCCCCCCCGTCCACCCACTTAGGAATCAATGGTCCCCATTACATTGATTTCCCCCATGAGATGAGGAAACTTCTACTGAACTTGGTCCCCAGTGAACCACTTGCCTTCATATAGGAGTTGGCCAACTTTGACAACCAAATATAATTGGATCTTCTACTAGCGAATGTTCTTGATTTTCATGTCCATGATGAAATCTATGGTGGCATGTTCCGTGCATTCTGGGTTTAACTCTATTGGTGCGAGTTTTTTTGCAATGTGAGACGTGTCCAGAAGAGGAGGGAAGTAGGGTCGAAGGTGGTCCACATTTAATATTAGGTGTAGACCAAGGAATGGTGGAATAATGAGCTCGAAGGCATTGGTCCCTAAAACATTCATGATGGTGTATGGCCCATATTGGAATGAGCGAAGCTTGTGGTGCAGTCCAGTGAGGCGCTCCTTCTCCAAATGTAGCCACATCATGTTGACCACCTGAAAGTTGTGTGGTACCCAATGTTGATCATGTCGTTTCTTGTACTTAGCTTTGGCTTTGTCAAATATGTCATGAACCTATTGGTAGATGTCTTGAATGTGCTCAATGAAGTTTTTTTCATTTTCAGCTTCAGACTAGACATGAGCTGAATCATTCTGAGTAGACACAAATGGCATGGCTACATCAATGGGACATAGTGGCAGGAATCCCAAGCCCACTTGAAAGGGGATATGTTCAGTTAATTTGTGGAGAGCCTAATTATGACCATGCTGTACATAGGGAAGGCTCTCATCCCATGTGTGTGGATGCTTTGAATTGTACATGCGCAGAATGTATACAATCATCTTGTGGACGCCCTCTATCTGGCCATCAGTTTGGGGATGGAAAGTTGTGGACTTGCTGAGCTTGGTGTCTAGCATTGGCCAGAGGCTGGACAAAACTTTTTTTAGGAACCTGTTGTCCTGAGATAAGATGATAGACTGTGGGATCCCAAAGTGCATGCACGATCGTTCAAAGAAGAGTTTAGAAGTGGCTTCTGTTGTGATATTCTTGTTACAGGATGACATAATGACCATCTTCGAGAATCTGTCAATGACCAAAAAAACACATTCATTTAAATTCTTAGTAGAAGGAAGGCCTAACATGTAATCCATGGAGATGGTCCGCAAGGTCGACTAGGGGTAGTTAGCAAAGTATAGAGGCCTTTCTTCTCGATGGCCAATTTGGAAATAGTGAAAGTAGTGTAGGATCTGATGTACTTCCCGACATCCTGTCAAAGGTTCAACCAATAGAAATAATTCTGTAGTATTGCCATTGTTTTCTCGACTATGAAATTCCCTGCAACTCGACTGTAGTGTGCTTCCCAAATCATCTTGGCATGCTCGCTTGAATAAACACAAAGGTGTCCCAGGTGACATAGCAGTGCATCCTTGAGGTGAAAATTTGGAACATGTGTACCCTCCAAGAGTGTCTTTTATGTGTGGCCAAATTATAGTTCACTCTTTTAGATAATCATCCAATAATAAGTCTCATGTCCACGAGAGTCGAGAATGATGGTTAGCGCCATGATCGGTGGTCGGTTGAGGCAACCTAAAACTTTATTGGTGCTACCCTTCTTATACTTTATGTTCAAATGAAATTGTTGAAGATATGTAGACCAATTATGATGGCGATTGTTTTTAAACTTCCCTTGCATCTGTATGAACTGTAGGGGTTGGTGGTCTATGTGGATGATCATTTCCTTCCCCCAAATGTAATGCTTCCATTGGTGGAACACCTACACAATGAAATACATTTCTTTGTCATAACTGGGATACTTTTAGACTATGTCGAACAGTGTCTCACTATGATATGCCACTAGATGCCCCTGTTGAGTAACAACTTCCCCAATAGCATAGTCAAAGGAATATTTCTCCATCTCAAATGGTTTTTGTAAGTATGGTAATGTGAGCATTGGGACAAAGGAAAGGTGATGTTTCAATTCTACAAACTCCTTCTATTGAGATTCTGACCAAAATAACTTTTCTTTCACTCCTCCATTTGTAACTTGACTCGAGGGCCAAGTGATATGAGAGAATCTGAACACAAACCTGTGGTAGAAATTAGCAAGACCCAGAAATTTGTGAAGCTCTATTAGAGTGGTTGGGGCTAGAAAATTCCGAATGACTTGGATCTTGGTTGGATTCACATGCACCCCCCATTCATCAGCAATGTATCCTAGATACTAAACCTAGGTCATGCCAAAACTACACTTCTCCAAATTGGAGCACAACTTATGTTGCCGCAGTGTTTGGAGGACTTGTCAATGTGGTGGAGGTGCTCTTCCCGAGTCTGGCTGAAGATCAGGATGTCATCCAAGTACACTACTACAAATGAGTTGGTGAATGGCTGCAAGATGTCGTACATCAACCTCATGAAGGTTACGGGAGCATTCATCAACCTGAAAGGCATGACCATCCATTCGAAAAGGCCCTCCTTGGCTTTGAAGGCAGTCTTCCAAACATCGGAGAGTTCGATTGGTACCTGGTGATACCAAAACTTCAAGTAAATATTGCTAAAATATTTTGCCACTTTGAGTTGGTCCATAAGGCCATTACTCCATGGGATCAGTTGCCTATTCTAGATGGTGATCTTGCTCAATGCCCGATAGTCAATACATAGTCTCCAAATCCCATCCTTCTTCTGCACCAACACGATTGAGATTCCACAGGGTGATGAACTCGGCTGCATGTGACCTTTATGGAGTAGCTCCTGAATCTTCCTCTTGATTTCATCATTCTTAGAATAGAGAAATGATAGATCTAACCATTGGGCAGTGATGCACCTAGGGTTAAATCGATGGGGTGCTTGACCTGACAGTCAAAAGGCACCCCTGTGGGTGAGGTGAAGATGTCCTTGTACTCCTCCACAACCTTGTCCATTTGTTTTTGTCATGTGGAGGAGCCTCGTTTGAAGGTCGTAACCAAAATCTTGTTCTGGCCCTGGGGGCAGATCATCAAGAATTTTTTTTTTCCATTTTTGGAAATGAGATTACTATATTGTTTTGTAGTAACCAAAGAGATAGCGGCCTATGGTGGTACCTATGATATCCTGTACAACATTTTTCCAAAAGTAACAATAACAACTAGAGGGTGGGACTCATACACATCATGTCTCTTCCACAAGTATGGTTGGCCTCATAATACATCCAAAAAATCAATAGGAGCAATGTCATATAATACCTAGTCCGTGAAGGGCTTGATGTCATAGCGGAGGCGACACTGCTCACTGACGTGGAGATCCCGTCGTTGGTGAAGCCACCCGATGGTGTATGATTGTGGGTGTCTTGTGGGCACCAAGCCCAAATGCTTCACGAAATCTATTGAAATGAGGTTATTTTGGCTCCTATTGTCGAAAATGAACTATAGCGGGGGACCCTTTACCCACATCTGCGAGTGGAAGAGATGCTCCTCCTCTTCTCGATCTTCCGGTTCCTCATTTTGGATATTCACAATAGAAATAGTGGTTTTGGGATCCGCATCGATAATATGATTCCCTTTCTCATGCCCCTTGTCTAGTTTTGATTCATATTCATAGCATGCATCTAATTTAGAAGCCCTCATCTCTACCACCAGTGACTCCTTGGCTCGACACTCACTTGTGTTGTGAGTGGAGCTCTTATGGAAATGACACCACTTTCCCGTGTCCTTCTTCGGCTTCGCGGTGTTTTTCTTTACTTGTGTCTTCAGCAATTTTCCTTGGGTCACCATGCCTTAGATTTGTCCTTTGTTATACGATTTGGGGGCACCTTTCCCTTGCTTTTGGTTCACAGATCCAAAGTCTCGTTTCTTCTATTTGAATTCTTTCTCAATCTTGGCAGCATACCAGTATGTCGTACCAAGCAAGGAGATGTCGAGGAACTACATTAACTCCTTAATGTATCTGTACAAAAAAGTGCGGTACTTCAGCACCAAATGTTTCTCTAAATTTTTGATACCCAAAATTGTGTGCAGGGTATGGGACAAATTCGTCAGCTCATAGACATCTTGAGACCTTTGCTACCGCAGCATAGTCCATTGTATGTACTTATCCTCGTAGCTCCCCACGTGATAATAATGTTCATTGATGGTGTCTCGGAAAGAATTTCAAGTTCATATGGTCAAGAAAAAAAGAGGTTTCCCCCTCATCCTTTTTCTCATAGAAGGTTACCCACTAGTCCTTGACATAGGGGGTAGCTCCAAGGAGTGAAAAAATAATCTTCTCTCGGTCGCAAAAGTTATGAACCAAGAAATATCCTTCTAATAGATTCAACTGTATATCTATGGTGTCTCCATCTATTTTACCCTCAAATATGGGAATGTAAAAGTTTACTTGTACCTTAAAAGAAGTTGCGCCTCTAGAGTGGCTTCTAGATGCAGATGTGTCGTCGATGGACAATCATTGAAGGATCTTGGAAAAATTTTCCATCATCGCGTTCCTTTGTTTTTCGAGGGCCTCCTTAAGAAATATTTTGATAGGATCACCTTCTCCCTCACCTTTCTTTTCGTCCCCCATGGGCAGTCGTTAGGGTTTTTTAGGCTAATCATAAAAAGGTTCCACCAGATCGAGCCCCAACTCCTTATACCCTGATCTCGTTGGAGACATGCAAAGAAGGATCAAGAAAGAGCAAACCACTTTGATACCACTAATCCAAATTTATGCAGGAACGCAATAGAATACACATATAACCATAAATACAAATATGAAATAGAAATAATACTTCATTTCATTAATATCAAAGAACTGGAAGTTGTTTACAGACATAATGGAAATAAACTAGCTAGGGCGGTGGTAGCTTATCTCTAAGAAAAGATGTGGTGGCTACAAGCCTTTGAATTATGTTACAATGAGGCTCAAGAGCCTATTAATTATTGAGATACAATGAAAAACCTAAACATCCAAAAACCTAACCCTAAGATATGAAGTGTCAAAACTGTGGGCCCTATGTGGGTAAATTGGTACATCAACTTCCTGGGGATGTAACTTTGGCATACGATCTCTGTTTTAGGTGCAAAATACCTTGTTAGAAATATATATTCAAGGACTAAAACTTTTGAGTGAGAAACATCGATCCATGGCCTCATGTTTCTCCTAGTTTTCCCAAAAAACTTCATTTAGGGCCTCAAAACGACTTCGGAAGTTCACAACCAGAGAAACTGCTAAAACTAGTAAGTTGTGCTACAATTAAGGAAACTGAAAAAATGAAAGAAACAATGGTGGGGCCCCAAGTGGAATAGGTGGGTGGCCACCAATATCCACCTAGATTACTAGCGGACTACGTTATCTTTCTAAATCATGTATAAAACAACATAAATAATCATAAACCAAAATTCTCTATGCAACTGTAGATAAAAACCCTTAATTAGCATAGAAAAGCATAAACAAAAGTTAAATTAAAACAAAAATCTATATTCAACATGTCTTTCATTAATTTCTCAGATATTTCTCATACATTCACTTTCATCCTACACACTCAGCTGCAGGGGTCTGCGCACAAAACTGCAGACTTCCTAAGGTATCTCTGCACTAAGCTATAGGACCATTTCCTATAACAAAAAACACAGACTATGACTCAAGACAGTCCTACGTCCAAATGTATTTCATTCACTTCTACTTGATTTCCTATGAATTTTGTCCAAACTCCTTATATATATCTTGCATTTACAATACCATGGTCCAAAACCATGGGCAGAGTTCAACGTTCACAAAATATTCCCATTACATTACACAATAAGGGGCTTTCACCCACCCCAAGGCCCCTAAGATTCAAAATGGACTCCTTGCTATGTGCTACGCTCCTTGATCTGCAGAGTCTTTCTCTTATGCTTTCTTCGAGGAGGTCCCATGTCCAACATATTTATATCCAATTTTTCTCAAAACAATACTACGTTTTTTTCCTTATAAAATATTCATATTTAGGATCTTATTTTAAGAAGAATGATAAGAAAACTTATCAATAATCATGAATTCCACACTACCTAGAGTAAGAATAATCATCCTTTTCCTTTGAATACAAGGTTTCCAAATCACCCTCCATGTCGTGTGAAGAATCCATTTCGAAGATCTCTATATTGGGTTCTTAAAAATTCAATTGAGATGCTCAAAAGAAATTCTCCATTTCCTCCATATCGTGCACTTACTAGAGGATGGATATCATTCATTTGATCATCAAACTGTAATTTATCGACATTAATTATAGACATGAGCTGCAACTCTTCAAATATTACTTGGTTTTGTTGGACTACTCGCTTCTTATTCTCACCAAAGTAATAGTTGGAAAGAGAAGTGAATCTTTATGGATAAGATCTATTCTCAATCCATTTTGTGGTTGGACCTGTTATCTCCCTGTAATTTGTAAGATTGGCAAGAACAAGTACCAGGGAACCACATAAAACCACTTTAGAGTCTAGGACCTAGCCTTCCCAGGCTTAGAGAGGGCTCTCTCTATATTTATGATTATATTTTATGATTTTAGGCTAGTTAAAAATATTAGGGTTTTTTGTTTGACTATTTGTTTGGTTAGATAGATATATTGTGGGAAGCTTAATCCATTGGGCTATGCAGTCACAAAAGGGTTTAGTTGTACATCAAATTTTCAAGGGTTCTCACAGGGCAAGCTAACTATGCAAAATGGATCATAGTGGCTGTATGAATATTAGATGGTAGTGAAATTTAGTAAAGCTAAAGAACAGTTAAGTATTATTTAGCTATACTTCAACACAAGCACAGAGTAGATGGTCTCTAAATTGTGAATTCATGTCTTTTAGAAAAAAACATTCAAGATAAAATTTTAGTGAAATTAAAGATCATTTAATAATTCTTTAACTAAACATCATAGAAATCCTTACGATAAAATTTTAGTAAAACTAAAGATCATTTAAGAATTCTTCAGCTATATTTCACAAAGAAAACCTCAAGACAACAGTCCACTAATACTAAAGAGCATTTAAGAATTTCTTAGTTATACTTTCAGAGGAAAACATGAAGATAACAATAACAGACAGAGTTAAGGTGCTCAAGTAGCATATCTCAATCTAAAATTTATGTTTTTCTATCAGAGAAATTGATGTACAGTATGGAAAAACAAAGGGAAAACATTAACATAAAAGGGATACCATCAGCATTAACATAGCTCAAGGATCCTGTGAAAGTGCTTGTATTACTGATGTCTAGCTCAAAAATAGTTGCAATGCTCCAATACAATGATCATTCCAACTTAGAGTCTAAAGAAAGTCTAACCCATGAACCAACCCACTAACGTATAGTATTTAACTGCAACTTAGGTGGTTTCCCTAATCTAGAGTGACAGGCTCAATTTACTATAGAGTAAATTAAGTTTAGACAATTGAGACCATGTAAGGCCCAAGCCAAAAATATCTCTGACATACCTACTGTAATAATAACTTTCAAATTAATTCCTGAGCTAACTTTAAAATATCTTTGACTAACTGCTTGAAAAATTAACTTTTATAATAACTTCTGAATTGATGCTAAAATATCTCTGACTGTAATATTGACTGTGGTAGCTTTCATTAAATCAAAATTTAACTTGGAGGTGGCAAACATGTTTGTGAAGAGTCAAATGCTGAGTGGCCTTGACATCTAGATTTTTCTTCCTAATTTATTTGTTCTCTAATTTGTTTTTTAATTTTAACCTGTCTCTATCTCCCTTTTATCTTTTTGCACCTTTACCTTTGATTGCTCTATTTACCTCTTTTACCTTTCACTGTCACAGTGAATATTTTACCTTTCACTATCTTTTCCTTAACTCTGTTCTTGAAATCTGTCTTTCATTTTTAACTCCACTCATAATCCTCTGGTGAATAAATCCATTAAGCTGAAATACAAAGAGTCTAGATTAAATCAATTTATTGGAGCTAGACCCGAGAGTTATTTACCCTATCTTCTGATATGCATATCATTTGCAAAATTAAAAACAATTCGTTAATTTAAAACATAGGTCCATAGGGATAGAAAGAAATGGTGATTTATCACACAACGCAGGGTGAGGTAAGAGGGTTTAACTTCACACAATGGATGGTTTCATTATATGCAAGGAGGCAGTTTTACAGTTGATCGCATCACCAAAAGCGCTTAGGCAGTTTTAGTTGGATGGTATGCGATGAAGCGAGGGGATGACGCGTTGCGGATTGGAGGGGTTGAAAAATCACCCATTTCGCAACCCCTTGAAGGTTTTAAACAAATGGCATTTCACGATGTGAAAAGGACTGGGTGTTGTTGGATCGGGTGGTAGAGATCAGGTGGTGGTCGGGCGAATGATAGAGTATGGGTTGGTTTGAACAGTGGGGTCAGGGTTTGAACGAATACAGACAATTTAAACATTAGTTGGGGCCTAGGTTAAACGGAACGATGGGTGTAATAAGGTGAAAGCAGGGTTTCAATAAGTATGGCAGGTAGTAATGTATAGTGGGGCCCGGGGGTATATTAGAGAGGAGGGGTTAAATATAATAAAAACGGGGTTTTTTAACATAGCAGGGTCCCAGGGATATAACAAAGCGAAGGGGTAGAAGAAAATAAAGAGTGGGGGAAAAGGTTTAAATTGGAAAGATTAAACAATGAGTCAGGGTTTTAATATGACGGGGGTTGGGTTAAATAAATTTAAATTTATTTAAAAACAATGTGAAAATGAGTTTTACATTGTTTGTAATGAATAAAAGGGGAATGAGTAAACGTGAAGGGATATTATAAATGGGAATGGGATTTTAGCCAGGGAAATTTTTTTAATGAGGGGAAAGGTTAAACATGAGGGGATTTAGGGTTTAACATGGGATTTCAGAGCATGGGAGTGCTAGAAAAGGTAAAATGAAAGGTAATGGAGAGTGTAAATGAAAAATAATGAAGGCAGTCAAATTTGGTTTTCCATCACACTTAATCAAAAAAAAATTTCCTCTTTTAGTTGAATCAAATGATAGATGGGATTATTTGACCTCTTTTTCACCCAGGATCTCCTTTCCTTTATGAAAATAAACGATAGCCATGGAATATTATTTTCAACATGGAAAATATAAGGAATAGCCAGCCATATTGTGATATTCTAAAAATATAGGCATCTAACAGTGGCTCCAACTGGGGAAGGAAACTTCTTTAGGAGGTTTCAAGAACTTTTCAAACTAGTAGCATGATTTATTGGCTGATTTCCACTCTGTAATCCTAATCTACTGCAACTTTTGTGACTGTGACCTTCAAAAAACTGAAATCCATGCTTACTGCAAACTAATGTTTGAAACAGAATTGATCTTGAGCCTGAATGAACAACCTAAAATTGAAAAATTTGAACATTATCAAGTGTTAAGAGCTCTTCTCCATACATACCTACCCAACCTATGATTCAAATAATAATTCTTCCTTTTGGGGTGCATTTAGACTTGCAAACCTTGACATCATTTTTTCTTTTGAACCTCTAACTTACCACCCATCCCTTATTTCTCCTACTTGTTCAGATTAGGCTTTTGAACCAATGTCATTTTCTACCTACCTACTAATAAGCCAAGATTAAACAATCTGGAAAATCTTCATTTCTAACTTACCAGAAAAAATTCAAAAATTGTACAATCATGTTTATACTATATGATTGAACAAGGCCTTCTTAAACTAGTGGAATTTTGATTTGCAACACATTCAAAAACATTCATTTTTTTTATGGGGCTTACTTTTTCGTTTTTTACATACCCTCTTTTCTAATTTTTTGTTTCTTTTCTTACTCTCTCTCTTTTTTTTTTTATCAAGCTAGGCTTATGGCCTTCACTTCGGGCTCCGATGTTGTCCAATGTCCTATTTGAATTTTTTTTAAGGAAATGTTATATACAATGAAAAAAATTGCAACTGAGATTCTTAATTGAAATAATGTTTCAGCATCCTACCATTGATAGGACCTCCAAACAACTCTATTCCATCCATCTCTTGCAAGAAGAATGCGTTATTACCCCTTCCAGAATGAATCATGAATGGACCTTTCCATAGGTTATCGAAATTTCCATGCTTTCCTTTGTCCTCTCTTCTAGAATCCAACTTCAGCACTTTGTCTCCAATGTTGACATCATTTGATTTGGTTATTTTTTTTAAGATTTTCTTGATGTTTTCTTCTATGAGTTGCGTTATGTTGTATACTTATTCTCTATATTGCTATAACTAAATGATTTGGCTTATTCTTCTTTATATATCATTCTCTTCATACTTTACTTCTTGAATGAGCTTCATTACTCGCACTCCTACAATTGTTGGGAAGACTGCATCGAATCCATAGAATAGATGATAGGGTGACATAGCAATTGACTTCTTATTTTTTAGCTTGTCTGCCCATACAACATGTACCAATATGTTGTTCCATGATTTCTTATTTTCCTCCAGTAACTTCTTAATAATATTCAACAAACTCCTATTTGAGGATTCAACCAACCCATTACCTTGAGGGTAATAAGTTGTAGAGTGTCCCAAATTAATGTGATATCTATAGCAAAAATACATCATTTTCTTGGATTTAAAGGTAGCAGCGTTATCAGCAATGACTTTCCTAGGACAACCAAATCTAGATAAAATGTTGGTTTCAAAAAATCTAATAGTTATTGAGTATGTGGCTGTCCTAGAAGGAATTGCTTCTATCCACTTATTAAAATAGTCAGTTGTAGTAAGGATCCATTTATGTTGGGTAGAGGAGCAAGGGTGTATTTCTCCAATGAAATCTATACCCCATTGTTGAAAAGGAGATTCAATAGAGTTTGGTTGTAATGGAAAAGGTAGCAGCTTTATTTTTCCCTCAAAAAATTCGCATTTATGACAAGTAACTACCATTTTGTGGATGTCTTGGAAAAGGGTAGGCCAATAGAAACTAGCCCTAAGGATCTTATTGATAGTGGTTTTCCAATAGAGGTGGCCTCCACAATCCCCTTCATGAAATTCATGCATAATCCTATCTATATTTTCTTTAGGAAAAAATTTAAGAAATACACCACCAGAATTTTTCCAGTATAAAATTTTTCCAAAATGAAGAAATTTACAACTTTTAATTTCAAGAATCTGGCCTTTGTTTTGGACAAACCAGGAAGAGCATTTAAATTAAATATCACATACAGTATATCTTCGTACCAGGGAGAATTTAGGAATGCTTCTTCAATAGGTGGAGTCGCTAGCTCCTCTTTTTCATCCAGTGAGTAAATCATATTGATGTCTAGTGCTTGAAAATTTGTTTCAACCGTTAGTTTAGCCAGCCCTTGTCCTTTGATTAATTTGGTGGGTTTTATTTTTAAATCATATTCTAAGATGACAACAATCCATTTACCTCTTTTTCCATAAGGATCTTCTGTTAGGATGTATTTAACCACTGTATGGGGCACAAATGCAATGATGTGTGAATGCAGAATGTAGAATTTGAAATCCTTTAGTGCTTTGATTAAGGAAAAATCCTTTTTTTCCATGATATTATATTTCAAAGGTTCATCTCTTAAAGCTTGGCTGAAGAATGCTATGGGTTGCTCCTGTCCCTTTATATTTTTCTGCAATAATACAACAACCACTGTGTGTTCTAATGCAAAGGAAGAAGTCAGGGCTGATCAGAAATAGTGCTTGTGTAAGTGCTTGCTTCACTAGGTCAAAATACTAATTTTCTTCCTTGGTCCACTTGACTCTAGAATCTCTTTTGAGCATGTTGGTGATCTTCCTCAGGAGTTCTGCAAGGTTTTCTATAAACCTTCTTAAAAAAATGATCTTTCCAATGAAATATTGCAACCCTTTAATATTTCTTAGGTGACTGATTTGCAATATTCCTTCAATCATATTAGGGTCAATATTGATCCCTTCTTCAGATATGATGTGACCCATAATCTTTCCTTATTGAAGGCCAAATAAGGATTTTATGGGATTCAAAGACAGATCGTACTTTCTGCATTCCTCAAAGACATTTCTCAAATGAGCTAGATGTTCTTCATCAGTTTTTGAATAACTGTGATATCATCAAGGTATATCACAATGAAGTAAACTATTTCTTCTGAGAAATCAATATCCATTGCTCTTTGAAAAGTGGCTCCAACGTTCATTAATACAAAAGATATTTTTACATACATAAAGGTTCCCCAAGGTGTAGTGAAAGTTGTTTTGTGTCGATCATCAGGAGGCACCAGCACCTGATTGTACCCCGAAAATCCATCTAGCATAGAAATCCTTTTGGAGCCTAATACCCTTTGCAATATGTGGTCCATGTTTGGTAAAGGGTATTTGTCCTTTAGGGATGCTCTATTTAGATTTCTGAAGTCAATGGAGAGTCTAATCTCTCATGTTTTCTTCCTCACAGGTACAAGGTTTGATACCTGAGTGGGACTATAATCCCAACATCGTACATTTTCTTTATTTATTTCTCAACCTGTGGAATTTGGACATGATTTATTCTGTGTAGTTTTTGTTTAAAGGGATTTTGGATTTCTTTGAGTGGAATTTTGTGTTGGATGATATCAGTATTATAGGACTTCAAATCTTCATAACTCTAGGAAAACACATCAATAACTTCTTTGAATAAATCAATATATTTATGCTTTATAGATGCTGGTAGTGCCTTTGATAGCTTTACCATCTTGGGCTCTTACTCACTACCCAGGTTGCACTCCTCTATATTTGCTTCTATGGATTCCATTTTTGGCTTTATAGCAACATCATTAAATTAAAAAAGTTCTCCGAGAGGGATAAGTCCTCTTGGTAGGGTATTATCTCTGAACTATAGCACTTCAAATTCTTCCTTTTTCTGGATCTTCAAACATTTATGTTCTATGTGGGTCTTTCTTTGCTAACACATTTATATCAGCATCATGAGGGAACTCTTCTTTGTATATTTGTTCCTTAATAAAGTAGTCCTCTTCATGATCTAAGTCCGAATTTGGAATTTCAAACTCATTTTTGGATTACAGGAAATCTTCAATCTATTGTTCATCTTCAAAAACTTTCTAATATCTTATATTATCAGGGATTGGTGGTCTATATTTAACATATATTGTGTATTGTTTGTTATAATGAGCTAGTTGACAAGTGCTGACTACAAATGCTAGTCCATTGGCAAGGATATTTTGATTTCTTGGGATAGAGGCAAGGTCATATTCTTTGAATGTTTTTAGGAGGTGAAGGGAAACATTCCTTTATGCTCTTAATCTAGGATGTTTAGTTGAATATTCTCCCTTTATTTGCCTAATGACTAGCTCAGAATCTCCATGGACAAAGATCTTTTTGGCTTCTATTTTCTTTAGTATTGCTGCTATATTATTTGTATCTCTCCTATAATTTCTTTAGTATTTGTATTTTTACACTGAAAATTTAGTTTGTAAGAGTGACATTATGAACTATTGTTCTTAGTGTTGTGTACCCAAACACCTGCTCCTGATCCAGTTTTTCCACAAGAACCATCAAAAATCATGCTCCAAAGAGGTTTAGGTTCAGACTTGTGTTGTTCATTTTCTATTTGGTCTAACTATTCTTTCTTTTCTTCTTATTTTTCAGTTTTTTGTTCATTAACTGCTACTTTTTCATTAATTTTTTCATTATTGTAAAGGATAAATGAATCAAGGTTTGAGTGGATAGAGTAGAGGGGGGACTTATCTGGATTTTCTTGACTCATCACCATGTATTTCATATGAGTTTCTGTATATAATCTTTTTGGTTGACAAAACACTGGTATGGTAGTATAGGTCATATCCATTTGGAGGGTGCCTTGAAGCTTGGCTCCCCATTAGTGTGGTAGAAGCATGCCATATTTAGGGGGAATGTCAGCCACCACAATATCCATTACTAGAATTTTGGCTGGTATTTTTCCTAAAGTAATAGAGAGATATTTGATTAGGCCTAGACATTTAACTCTAATGGAGTCAAAAGAGTACAGGTGTTTGTATGGTCTAGTTATCTCAAGGCCCAGTTTCTCAATAATTACCTTTGGCATGAGGTCATGAGATGCTCCTAAATCTAACATGGCATTATGGAGGATTTTATCATGAAGATTCAAACTAACATAAAAGGGGGGCACACATCCCTCCTATAATTTACCTTCTACTTCAGGCCTAAAAAAAAGTTTAGGTTTGTCATCATTCAAATTCAAAGTATCAGTATTTTATCCTATTTTTAGAGCTTCCAAAACTTGGGATCTATATACATCTTGGCCCACCAATTCAGTGAGAGATATGGAAATATTTATCCTGGAAATTCATTCTCAATACTAAATGGTATCAGTGTTTTAGGAATATTTGAATCAGCTTTATTAGACTTTACTTTTGCAGCAACTTCAGATTGTTGATTTGCATTAGGGATATCTGTTGGATTACTTTTGTTAGGGTTTCTAGTTGATTTACTAGTGCTTCTTTCTAGAATTTTTTTCCTTTTATTTTTATCAAAAATTTTAGCCATTTTATTTGAAATTTCTGTTGTCTTTTTAGGATCAGTTTCAGGGGTCTTTCCAACATAATTTTCAAAATTCTTTCCCTTGGGAATGTCTTGGGCTTTCTTGCTTCTGAGGTAATACTGTCTATGCACCTCCATGATAGCATTTTGGAATCTTGTTTATAATCCTTGGATTCTCTACACTCCTATTCAATTTGAGTTGTGGAAAACATGCCTTGCTCTTCCTCAGTGAGGAAAATAGTATCCTCATAATTAACTCACATTAGATTAATTTGACTTTCTTATGGTTCTTCAATCACCCCCTCATCCTCATCAACATAGTTTTATTGGAAAGGAGGCATGATTTTTTGGTCAGGTCCTCTATGTTCCCTCTGTCTTATTTGAGGGGGTTCTCACTTAAAGTTTTGGTTCTGGTTCTAGTTTCTATTCTGAGGATATTTTGGGTTTTCTCTCGGGTAATATCTCTCATTTTGGTTGATTCTCTCCATCATAATCTCCATGGTTCTAATGAGGTTATCAATCTTATATCAGATGTGGAGGCTACAACCTCTTCCCTATATGTGACTCTCTTTTCATTTTTCATTCTAGGCCTTTTGGTGATCATATTTGCTTCCACACTTACTACACGTCTCTAGATGTCTTTGAATGTAGGAGGGTCTCTCTCTCTCAGATGATAAGCCATCTCTAGGTCAAAACCGTATGGAAAATTTCATTAGGACTAGACCTTGTGGGGGTGTCATGTGAGGAGGGAGGGCGTTATATACATTTTTGAACCTAGTGCAATAGTCTTTGACACTCTCTCCAATGTTTTTGTTCATTTTTTCATACTCTGGCAAGATTTGGAGAGGATTTTTCTTGATCTCCCATTTATTTAGGAACAATTGGTGAAAAGCACGGAGGTCATTTATTCTATTAAGGGTAGAACATTCTTAACTTGATAGTTTCATCATCTATCTCTTGTCGATCAAAACAGTCATCCATTCTATCCACATGTTGTTGAGAATTTGTAGAACTACTTTCATTAAATAGGGGGGTTTTAGACTGGTAGTCCTGTGGTAGAGGCACTAGAGGTAGTGGTAGGACTAGTGGGGCATACCAGGCTGCCATGGTTGGTGGTTGAGGAACCCAAGGGGGATGTACAAGTGGAGGGTTGATAAAGGGAGGTGGAGGGTTGAATGGAGGAAGGTGAATAGTGGGTGTAAGAGTGGGGGTTAAGGGTTGTACAATAGGACTCTACTGTAAGATGGATGGGACAAAAACTATTTGGGTTATCCAACTCTGGGATTTAGTCCTGAAAATGCTTTGTTAAAAGTGTGATTTAAATAGTATATCCTGCAAGTTTTAAGGTTTTCAAGTAGGGAACTTGCCTTGTGAATGGGCTTGATAAAATTTTAACTCTCAAATCTATGATATTTCCTTAGGATTTTCTCTGGATTGTCAACTATGGCAGGACAGTTTGGGTCAGGATGGGATTTGGTATAGATTATTTTAGAATCCAGAATTTAGGCCCAAGGCACAGAGAGATTGAAAGGTTTATAATAGTTAAAACATAAACCAATACGTGAAAAAATACTTAATTCACATAATATATTGACTGGGTTTTATTCGATTTTTGATAATATTAGGTTTTCTCAATAATTCCCCAGTATGGTCACCATTATGTTAGCTCCCTATAATATGTAAGATTGGAAAGAAAAAGTAACAGGGAACCAAATCAAACCACTTTGGAGTTCAGGACATAGCCTTCCTGGGCTCAGAGAGGGCTCTCTCTATATTTATGATTAACTGATTTATCTTTATGATTATATTTTCTAATTTTAGGCTAGTTATAAAGATTGGGGTTGTTTTTTTGGTTGGATAGATAGATTGTGGGAAGCTTAATCCATTGGTCTATAGAGTCATAAAAGGGTTGAGTTGTACATCAAATTTTCAAGGGTTCTCATAGGGAAAGCTAACCATGAAAAAGGGATCATAGTGGCAGTATGAATATGAGATGGTAGTGAATTTTAGTAAAGATAAAGAGAAATTAACAATTCTTTAGCTATAATTCAACATAAGTGCATAGAAGACTGTCTCTGAATTCAACATTCAGGCCTTTTAAAAAAAAAATTCAAGATAAAATTTCAGTGAAATTAAAAGGACTTTAAGAATTATTTAACTAAACATCAAAGAAAGCCTTAGGATAACAGTTTGGTAAAACTAAAGAGCATTTAAGAATTCTTCAGCTATACTTCACAAAGCAAAATATTAAAACAACAGTCTAGTAATACTAAAGAGAATTTAAGAATTCTTTTGCTATAATTTTAGAGGAAAACATTAAGATAATAGTAACAAACAGAGTTAAGGTGCTCGAACAGCATATCTCAATCTAAAATTTCCGTTCTCTTATCAAAGAAATTGATGTACAGTATGGAAAAAAAGGGAAAACATTAACATAAAAGGGATAACATCACCATTAACATAGCTCGAGGATCCTGTGAAAGTGTTTGTATTACTGTCCAGCTCAAAAATAGTTACAGTGCTCCAATGCAATAGTCTTTAGCAACTCAAAGTCTAAACACAGTCCAGCTAACCAACCAACAATGATAAAGAAAATATATGCAGTATTTAACTGCAACTGAGGAGGTTGCCCTAATCTAGGGTGACGGACTTCATTTACTACAAAGTAAATGAAGTTTTGACATTTCAGACCATGCAAGGCCCAAGCCAAAAATATCTCTGACAGACTTACTGTAATAATAACTCTAAAATTAACTCTTGAGCTAACTTTAAAATATCTTTGACCAACTGTCTGCAAAATTAACTTTTACAATAGCTTCTGGATTGATGCTAAAATATCTCTGACTAAAATATTAACTATGGTGGCTTTCATTAAATCAAACTTAAGCTAGAGGTGGCCCATATGTTTGAGAAGTGGTAAATGTTGAGTTGCCTTGACATTTGGCCTTGTTTTCCTCGTTGATTTGTTTTTTGATTCATCCTTTAACTTTATCCGGTCTTTATCTGTATATCTCTTTACTGCCTTTGTTGTCACTGTAGACTCTTCCTTTTCCTTACTGTTTTATCTGCTTCGTCTTCTTTTTATACTTTTCACTGTCACAGTGAATTATTTATCTTTCACTGTATTTTCCCTAACTCTGTCCTTCATTTGTTTTATATCTTTACCCTGACTGCTTCTTTTCCTGCCTTTATCCATTTTTCTGTTTATAATCCATCTGTCGAATAAGGTCTTTGGATTGAAAACCAAAGAGTCTGATTTTAAACCAATTCTTTGGAACTAGAACCCAAAGTTTGTTTATCCCATATGTTGGCGCGCTAATCACCTACACAATCCAAATAATTGTTAATTCAAAACACGAGTCCGCAGTGAGGAGAGCGATGACTTGAAGGAACTTGGGAAAACTGTGGAAGGAGTTTGGACAGTGGAGGTTTTTCGATTTCCTCGTTTAGCTATGGCCTTCCAGGTCCTTTGAAACGTTTGCAGGGGTCATCATAGTGGTTCAGGAGTTCATCGCAACAGCACAGAGTTTCAACATATTTCAAAGGAGTCAGCAGTTTCGTTTTATGGCGCGGAGGCGGTTTCCGGTTTTTCGCACGGTGCATAGGCGGTTAAGCGGTTTTGGATGGAGGGATGCGATAAAACATTGGGATGATGCATGGCGGATGGGAGGGTTGCGAAACCACCCATTTCGCAACCCTCCGAAAGTTTTAACCATCGGGCAACTAGGTTTGCGATACGGAGTGAGGGTCGTTGGATTAGGCGAAGGGGGATCGGACAGTGGTCGAGCTTTGATTTATCGCGAGTTAGTTTGAAAGGGTGGGGTCGGGGTTTAAATAAAGTGGCGGGTTTAAATATGATGTGGGGCCAAGGTTAAATATCAACGTGGGCTTTGATTTTTTAGCGGGTAGTAGTGTATAGTGGGCCCCGGGGTTATATGAAAGCGGAGGGTAAATGAAATGGAAAGCAGGGTAAAGGTTTAAAGCGGGGTTTTAAGTATAAAGGGGTCGGGTGATTAAAAAACAGGGTTTATTAAAGTGGGACCCAATAGGTTAAATTTATCTAAAAACAATGTAAAAATGGGTTTTTACATTATTTTTAATGAAAGAAGGGGAAGGGTTATTTAGCAATGGGAATGGGGTTTTAGGGGTAAAAATGCGATTTCAGAGCATGAGAATGTCAAAAAAGGTAAAATGAAAGGTAATGGAGAGGTTAAATGAAAAATAATGAAGGCAGTGAGATTTCTGAAAATAAATGATAGTCAGGGAATATTATTTTCAGCATGAAAAATATAAGAGATAAACAGTCATCTGGTGATACTGTAAAAATACAGGAGCCTAACACCCTCATCTGTTGCACCGGTTTTCCCACATTGGGTTTTCCTGGGGACAATTGTCCAAAAATAACTGTGTACATGTGATTGATTCTTGTGCTTATGTTCTCTACTGTTTATTTCTCTGCATATATAATTGTGAATGTTGTAGTAGTATTTATTTCGATATTTGCCGGAAGATTTTTGAATAATAACTTATTGAAATAATAAGTAGGAGAAATAAATCTATCACTACAACTAGTTGTAAATTTTCACACTCCCTGCTGGAGTGAGCAAAATATATCTCGATCTTTGCTGCTTTTGCACGGGAAATTAGAATTTCTTGGGCAAGAAATTCTTTGAGGTCATGATTTCCTCAATATGCTTCTTCTTCCTTTTTCTGACGCTTTCTACGCCAGCAACTGCTGCAACAAAAAAACTGTGTCCCACCAGAAAACTGCTCTGCGCTGAATTTGTTACTGCGTTGCTCCCTCCGTCGCTGACAAATCACGAACTGGAAAGTCCTACCTCTCTGTCGACTCACTTAGAGAGAGACTTCCTCAGAAATCTTTCCCTTATTGGCCTGGACTGCACAATCTCTTAAGGATTCGATCTGCTGCCTACGCAACTATTCGACCTCTCACTTTCTCTTCAATGCTGAGCTCTTCCTATCTGCTCTCTTGCTTCACCTGCTCTGCTCTGATACCATGTAAAAATTCCTAAATCGAAATCCTATTGCAGCAACTGAAAATATTCACCTAATTGTCATGCATTACTTAACAATTTATTTGCAGTTGTTCTACGACAAACATTGAATACATCACACTGCAACCTCCACTACATTAAAATAATATGCGGAAACAAGAACTGAGCAAGAAGGAAATCAAACACACATATGACACCGTTATTTTTGGACAAATGTCCCTAGAAAAACCCAATGCGGGGAAATCGGTGCAACAGCTGAGGGTTTGTATTATTAATCAGTAGTTCTGAATACAATCTAGGATGCCTTACTGGCCATCCATACAGAGAAAATAATTGACAGAGAGTTAGTGAAGAAATGTCCTCACACTAACACTGGAGATCCGGCACTGACCCAACCCTGAACTGACAAGCCCCACGCTGACTCTGCGTAGATCTATATCACACCTGCTAGGGACTGCGTCACTCCCTTTGGCTGGTCTTTTTGCTGGATGGACGTTGATCTTTTGGTCCTCTAGTCTCACACCCCGGCTCTCCGACACTGGATCTGACTGATCCTCAGCAAAATTACAGATCTCTTCAGAGACTCAGTGTTGTCTCTGCGTGGCTCTGCGCTGCCCAGCGTAGCCCCTACGTTGCCTCTTCTACGTCTTCTTCTCTACCTTCTCTACGATGTATTCCCAACTCAGGAAAAATCTCCAACTGGAACTATCTCTGCCCCTCACTGCAAGAATCAACTCGATGATCTCTCTGACTGCTTTGCGCTGCTCACTTGAGAAATCGATCTCTAGACTCTCTCTCGATGTGTTTTTCCAAATGCCCGTCGAAGTCCTTATAATCTTCTCGTTGAGAAATCAACGTCCCAAATTAGATTCTAATTAATGGCTCAGATCATATTGACTAGATCTTTGTCTTTTTCTAGAAGATTCACACCCAGTTCTATTAATACACTTTAATTATTTTAATTTCCTAAGCCTAGACTTAGGCTCCCATTAAAAATAATTTATTATTTTAATAAAACCTCATCTAGGTGGAATTTCCCAGAACTCTTTCTGGGTATTTTGGAATACATGTGTCCAAGACTCCTTGCACAATTTGAGACTTAGAGCATATCTGATGCTACCATAAATCAACACTCTGCGCCTTGGGACTTCTTTCCTTTTCCAACTAATGCAAAATCTTCTTCTTTGTCTTTGGAAGAGGTCTCATCTCTGGTGTTCTGCCTTATCTCTTCGTGTACCAAGTCGGACCACAATCGCTCCCACTCTGGTAACTTCTCCCTCTCATTTACCGAATCCTGGTAGTTGTAGAAGCTCTTGGGAAGGTCTAGAAGTGCTAGGCTCACTAGATCATCATCAGGAATGGTAACACCAACACTCTTAAGCTCATCTCGACATTGAGTGAACTTTGTCAAGTATTTTGGTATTGTCTCGCCCTCCTCCATCTTGATTTTTTTGAGCTTGCCCTTGAGCGCCAGCTTCCTGTGGTCGCTGCTATTCTGAAACATATTTGCTAAGGTCTTCCACATAGCATATGGAGTTGCCTTTCCATGGAGGTTCGAGACAATATGATCTCGAACCCCTTCTAACAGAACCCTTCTCGCCTTTGCTACATTCTTCTTCAATGCATCAAGATTTTGGGCATCTAATGCTGCGGGCCAGGGAATATCACTGTCTATGAATTCCTTCATTTTGTTGTCCTGCAACACTGCCTCCAGCATGTCCTTCCAAACTATGTAATTTGAAGTACCCTCAAAGGCATATTCGAGTCTCAATCCACAGAAAGACATCCTGATTTGTTGTTGGTCCTGAAGAATAAATCTGCAAATTTGATTCACCTGTTCAAAACAAACTCGTATTATTCTCCTCTATTGTGATTCCTGCTCTAATACCATGTAGAAAATATATAAATAGATTCAACTAATAATGTACTAAAACAAAATATTGAATCAATTCTACAAATTGCGGAAACCAATTTCGATTGCACAATCATATGAATGAGAAAGAGAAATAATTTCAATCACACAACACAAAGATTTATTTGAGGAAAGCCTCAGCTAAAAACCCCGCTATCTGTATATTGCATAAAGTCAAGAACATGAAACAATACAATCATATTTCTCTTCCTGAGAAAACTCTGCACTATCTCTGACTGTCTCACACTGATCTAAGCAAGTTTGGTCCAATATTTAACCACTTCCTTGCCTCCGTCTAACAAGCCCTGCTCGCGCATTCCTGGGCTAATTGAGCCCCTATTAATTAAGAAATTACAACTAATTGATTGCGCAATACATCCAAGGCATCCTGATGACCTCATGCATGACCTGTACAATTTTCTAATTATACAATTGATAGTCTACTTCCTTTTAACTCCAATCTCAACTGGGTCACTCTTAGAATTGACATGCAACAACTATTTATGCAAATTATCAGTTATCTAATTGATCACTACATGTGAATTAAATCAGATTTAATTCACTGGACCTCTCACTAGCTCATCCATCAGTTAGAACTAGTTAAACTAATTTTAACTCAAACAATTGAGTTAACTAATTACAACTCAAAATAAACAGCAGTTGGACCCCCTAAAACTTAGAGTGAACTCTACATGCCTCCAGTTTAACCCTCAACTCGAATTGATTGAGCTAACTAAGTCTTCCCAACTTAGTTAACTTGTGCAAGCTGTCATGTGATGTGGAATTACAATTTCCTTCTAATTTTATTAAGGGAAAATTAAACTAGAATCCTTCTGGGTACCATTTTCAAGATTTCTTATTGCCATTTTCAACAAAGTAGAAAGGATTTATTGCTTAATGACTAGATGTTTTATAATGATGGGTTGCTTTGGCTCATGCTTTAAAGCTTTTAATTTCAAAAAATATGGTTTTCATGTAATATACTAGTTTGAAGGCCAATGGCAGATTTTGATTGATTATAAATATGTAGTGAAGAGCTAGGATTCGAGGACTTTGTAGTTTCCCCAGATCGTGGTGGAGATCTATCTGTAAAATGCTCTGTAATTTATTGTATAATTGATGAAGTTTAAGAAACATTCAACAAAATTCCTCATTGTGATTGTTTCCAATCTCCTTCTCTCATTGTGCCAAGTTCCCTTTTTCCAACATATGAATCAGTGTACAGTGCCCCTAAGAAACCACTAAATCATGGTTGTGCAATATAGCTGTGATTAGGAATTGCTAATTGTGTTCAAAGGAGCAGGGTTTGCTAACTGGTGAGTTGGAGCAAGGGCTACTATAATTCGAGAAAATATTTAAGATAAATTTACTTATCTCTTCACGAGCGGACTCTCACCTTCAGACATTTTGTTAAAGGATCATAACTGCTATGGACTAACTTAAAATCAATTAAACTGACATTCAGAGTTTGCACAGTAAAGACTTCTAGAGAAACATAAATTGAACAGATATTCCATCAAATGTGTCTTCATTCACTAGTCTTCATTCACTAACAAACTTTTGTCGGTTTTTGTAATATCCCGAAGGGAAATAAACAGTAATATAAAGCACACAAACAAGGTACACAGCATCTAAAGACAAATCAAAAGACAAAATACACAATATGGAGAACGCTGAGCCATTTTATTAATACTGAGAAATAAGGAAAGTACAAAGGTGATCAGAATGATGGCACCTCGACTTGCTTAGGGCAAGTGTAGAAATACTCTCAGAACAATGTATGGAATGGTTGCTTCCTCTATCAACTGCGTAATCTCCAAGCTGCTGGAAAATGTTGTCATGCTACTGCAACTGCTGGAATGAAATGAATCTTTGGGGTTGTTCCCCAACTCGAAAAATGTTGAAACTCTGGAAATGGCCTCCTCTCCCAATACCCAGAAAAGCCCAGAGAGCTTTTCGAGAATGGCTGACCCCGGAAAATACCTCCTTTGAGGCACTACGCTATCCCTCAAGGGAAAACACTGACCCTGAAGGCAACACTACAAAATATGGGCTCTCCCTCTGCAAAATGCCTCCAATAGGTAAGGGCTGATCCCTTCCCTAATCCTCCGGTCTGAATCCACCCAAACCACCTTAATCTGGAACTCTCCCCAACTAGAACTGCGTCCTCCCTCTGCAAGACTGCGTTGTCCCTCCAAGGAATGCTCCTCAATGACTGAAGCTCTGATCTCTCCCTGCAAAATACGGTAGGAATCCTCACCCGAGCAAGCACTCGAAGTCTTCCGGGGCTGAGGTTGGGATCTCCGCACGGAGCCACCCAGTGTACTAAACAGTACGTGTAGACTAGCTAAACAGCAAGCGTGCTCAATGTCTAGAGACAATCTCCAAAATGCATAATCAACAATGAGAGAAATGAGGTAGCCTCTCCTCTATTTATCTTGGGTGAGCCTCCCTCTCTCCTTGGCCCCACCATGCTAACGCTGTCCCTCTTTGGCCCACGATGCCAACTCATCTGCGCTGGCTGGGCCCACGTTGTCCAAGTGTGTCCCCCTCCCTCTATTGTCTCTTTGCCCCCCTTGGCCCACCTTGACCATACGTTGTATTTCCTAGGGGAGTTTAAGGAGTGTGCTTTATCCTAAGTGAGTCACACTCCCACTTTATTTATATTTTAACTATATAAGGCAAAATTGATCAAAATTAATATTTCCAATTAGCTATAGATAATTGGGAATATTACAGTCTCCCCCGGCAAAACGTTGCTTGTCCTCAAGCAACTGTAATGATGGATGTTGTAAGATCTGCTCACCCTCCCAAGTGGCATCCTCATCCGGAAAATTCCTCCATCTCACTAGGAACTCCCGGACTGTCCTGCTCCTCAGTTGTCTCTCCCTGGTGTCAATAATGGCCTCCGACTGCAACACCAAGTGCCCCTCATCATCTGTAGGTGAAAGCTCCTCTGTCATTGTCACCTGTTGTCCCAGTGCCTTCTTCAGGCATGATATGTGAAAAATATTATGAATCCTACTGCCCTGGGGCAGCTCCAACTCATAAGCAACCTGCCCTACTCTGCGTATCACCCTGTATGGACCGTAGAAGCGTGGCTTGAGCTTCTCAGCCCCCTTCTGCTTCAACGTGGACTGCCGGTACGGCTGCAAGCGAAGGTAGACCAAATCCCCTACCTCAAAATGCCTCTCTACCCAGCCCTTGTCTGCATACAGCTTTTGCTGGTTCTGTGTACTGTAGCCATGTTGTCCTTGAGAGCTCGGAGGATGTCCTGACTCTCTTGGATCCAATCCTTGGATCTAGGAGCCTTGCTGGCACCAAACATCATGTCAACAAAAGATAGAGCATGATATCCATACAATGCATAAAATGGAGACATACCGATAGACATGTGATGAGTGTTGTTGTAGCAGTACTCCCCTAAGTGCAGCCACTTCAACCAGGCCCGCTGCTGCCCACTGACATAGTTGCGCAAGTAGCCCTCCAGCCACTTGTTCACTATCTTGGTTTGTCCGTCCATCTGAGGATGGTAGCTAGTGCTCGGTGTCAACTCTGTGCCCACCAAGCGAAAGAGCTCCTGCCAAAATCCGCCCATGAAGCGGCTGTCCCTGTCACTGACGATGGTCTTTGGAAGACCATGCAACCTGAAAATGTCTCGAAAGAATAGCTCTGCCACTTGTGCTGTTGTGTAATGTGCGGATATAGCAAAGAAGTGAGCATACTTCGTCAGTCAATCAACGACTACGAATATGCAGTCCTTACCCTGCACCGTGGGCAACCCTGTGATGAAGTCCATCGAAATGCTTTCCCATTTCCCCTCTGGTATGGGAAGGGGCTGCAATAAACCTGCCGGATGGTTCATCTCCCCTTTGTTGCGCTGGCAAACCTCGCACTCCCTAACATGCTGGAGAATGTCCTCCTTGAGACCCTTCCAAGAGAACCTCTCTCTGATGGCCCTGTAGGTTTTGGTGAACCCCTGATGGCCTGATAGTGGTGAATCATGAGAAGCCTGCAATATCTTCTTCTTGAGCTGAGAGCCCTCAGTCAAGAAGATCCTGTCCCTGTAATAGATGATCTCATCCATCACCTTGTACCTGTCATCCGCCACCTGCCCATCCAAGATCTCACAGGCAAAACGGTCCTTGGAGTACTCTACCAACAATCGAGCCCTCCAATCCGTGTCCATGCTCATCAGGGACAACGCGGCTGGTCTACGTGAGAGTGCATCAGCTACCACGTTGTTCTTCCCTTTGACATATTCAATGTCAAAATTGTAAGCCTGGATCTTACTGACCCACTTCTGCTGCCTCTCCTGCAACTGCTTCTGCTCTAAGAAAAATCTGAGGCTGTTGTGGTTTGTCCTCACCCTGAACCTATTGCCCACCAGGTATTGCCAGAATTTGGCCAAGGCATGCATGATGGCCAACATCTCCTTGTCGTATATGGCATACAACCGCTCATGTGGTAAGAGCTTCCGGCTCTCAAAAGCTATGGGGTGGCCTCCCTGCATCAAAACCACGCCTATCCCCTCTCCCGACGCATCACACTCCAAAACAAATGGCTGCGTGAAGTTGGCAATGCTAACACCGTACAGCTGCTCATCACCTCCTTGAGCCTGTCAAAATCCCTCTGTGCTATATCCGTCCAACTGAATGCCCCCTTTTTGGTTAGATCTATAAGGGGTGCAGCAAGTTGGGAAAATCCCTTGACGAACTTCCTGCAGTAGGCGCAGATACCCACAAACCCTTGGAGTTCCGTCACATTCTTCGGCTCTGGCCAATCCCTGATGGCCCTGATCTTCTCCTCGTGGACCCTCACTCCGTCCACTCCGATGATGTGCCCCAAATAGATCATCTCAGTCAACCTGAATTCGCACTTGGAGAGCTTAGCATAGAACTGTTGCTCCTCCAAAATACGCAATACTGCCTCTATGTACTGGAGATGCTCCTCCCATGTCCTGCTGTATATCAATATGTCGTCAAAGAACACCAACACACATTTCCTCAGATGACTGCGGAAAATGTGGTTCATACACGACTGGAAGGTGGCCGGTGCATTGGTTAGCCCAAAGGGCATCACCAAAAACTCAAAATGGCCATAGTGACATCTGAAAGCGGTCTTGGGAATGTCCTGCTCCCTCACGCAAATCTGGTGGTACCCGGATCTCAAGTCAATCTTCGAGAAGAACTGTGCTCCTCTCAACTCATCCATCAGCTCGTCAATCCGTGGGATAGAGTACCTGTTCTTCATCGTCTTCTTGTTCAGGGCCCTATAGTCAATGCACATCCTCAATGTGTCGTCCTTCTTCTTCACCAGAACTACTAAAGAAGCGAAAGGACTGGTGCTAGGCCGAATGTGTCCTAGAGCTAGCAACTCATGGATAGCCCGCTCGATCTCGTCCCGATAAGCCTTGGAGTGCCTATAGGGTGTGGTGATGACAGCCTGTATGCCCTGCTCCAACTCAATAGTGTGCTCAAATCCCCGATCCGGTGGCTGTCCTAGCGGTATCTCCCCAAATACCGTAGCATACCTGTCAAGGATGGTCTGCACCTCTGGGTGTACGGTCTGCCCCTAGATCCTACCTCTGAAGCACGCAGCTCCACTGCCCACTCTATATCCCCCTTCCAGAAGTCTGCCTCCATCCGGTGAGCTGAGACTGTCTGAGGTGGATACTTATGCATGCCCTGTATCTTCTCGTGCTTCCCTGTCTTCTTATCATCCCACTCCATCTCCAAGGCCTCCCAGTCCGTGGTGACCTTGCCTAACGTGAGTAGCCACTGCACTCCCAATATCACGTTGGTGTCCGAAATGTTCACCATGAAGAAGTGGTCGGTCAGTGTGTAAGTGCCCATCGTCACTGCCAATGCCGAGACATACCTGGCACACTGCATGGTTTGGTCCCCTGGAACCAACACTGAAAACCCGTCAAAATGCCTCTCCGCTCTACCATCTGTGCATCAATGAAGTTGTGGGTTGCCCCACTGTCTACTAGTACTGACACTCGTTGCCCTCGCACCGTACCTCGGACACGTAGTGTCAAATACTTGGGGACTCCTCGCAAGGCTGCAAGGGCTCCTCCGGTAGGTGCGAAAGATGCACCCCCTGCTCCTGGTGGTAGGGGCGGCAGATGATCCTCCCTCTGCGCTACATGGCTCCCTCCTGCACCTATGTCATTGTACTCATCCTCTTCTCCACTGCTCTCGGAGAAGACCTCAATATAATGTGCCTTGCCTGCGGCACAACGGTGTCTTGATGCCCATGGCTCCTAGCAGGTGAAACACAGTCTCTTCCTCCTCAGATCCCTCCTGGTCTCATCATTTATCGGTCCTCTGCTCTGGGTCTCCTTTGGAGGCTGAGCCCTCACGTCCCTCCCCTTGGGCTGGAATGTCGTCCTCTAAGGGTAAGGTGCTCTGGTCCGGGGTAAAGCATCCTGTAAATCTCTAGTCCTGCCAACTGCATCATGAAGTGTGGTTGGCCTAGTGGACCGGACCAATCCTCGAAGGGGCTCTGCTAACTTGTCAATAAACATGTAGATCATCCGTGCTGCTGATAAATCTGGCACCATCACTGAGAGTCTCAAGAAATCTGAGATGTATGTGTCCAGACTCCCAGTCTGCTTGAGCTTCGTCAGCTCAACAAAATGCTCCTCCGAATCCTTCCGGTCAAACCTCTCTATCAACCTCCAGGTGAACTCGGCATAAGCGGTCACTGTTGAATGCCCGAGCGTAACCATCCCGTGGAACCACCAATCTTGGGCCTCGCCATCTAGGTGCAGCACTACCACCTTGATGGCCTCTGTCTTCGCCATCTAGT
>JAXQQM020068538.1:0-23543 GCA_034641835.2 Pinus albicaulis | reverse complement strand
TCCTTTTATATATAGGAGTCCATGGGGCCACAATATAATCCTAGTGGGGCCACAATGTAATCCTAGCCGACCTAACAATAATAATGTAAGGGCACAATAATAACAATATGGGGGTTACAGGGGTACAATAATAACAATAAGGGGGGCTACACTAACATAATAAGGGGCTACACTATTAATATAGGGGCTTAACATAGAGAAGGGTACTGTAAACAGTAAATCCTAAGTCTATGCTTGTTGTTCTTTATCAGAGTATAATGGAAAAAATTGCATACATGAAAGGAAAACAATAACACAGAAAGAAGCACTTCACCAGTGATATAGACCAGGATCCCAAGAATCAGCTTGTATATTGATGTCAATCCAGTTACATTCTTCAAGTCCAATGTTTCAATTCAGCAATCATCTTCTCTTCTCAGCCTAACTTATTTGGTCACAAATAGAGCTTCAAGAGCCTCTGAACACTATTTACATGTGGAAAATTCCGAGCACAAGTATTCTATCAAAGTTCTGCAACCAACCCTTTACAATGAGCTCCTCAAGAAGATTTTATAGGAAAATGAGGAGGTGGAATGAGAGAAAAGATCTATAGGTTCAATTAATACAGTTTAATGCTTCTCCACCTTTGAGGGGCTCAATGGAAAAGATTTCAGATATTTGTCTGTATTAATTGATTTACATTAAGTATTAAGTTCGCTAGGAATATTTTGTTGACTTTAAGGCTCTCTGTTATCTTTGTAATAACTCTGTTGATATTTTGCAATAAGTCTCTTTGGCTTGGAATAATTGTTCGGCTGCATTAAGGAAAATATCTTTTGTTTTGTTCATAACTCAGCCTCTTTGAATGCTTTGAGGCTACTAGTGGCACTTGGTAGTTGAGAGGATTCAATTAGCCTCTGATGTGGCATTGGAGGCTTCTTGGTTTGATAGATACTATTTTTTTTCTTTAAACAATGTTAATTTTCATTAACTCTATGTGTTAAGCATAATTAGGCCTAATTTCTGTCCTCTATTCTTCAAATTTTGTTTAATTGAACGAATTAGGCTTTTAATTGTCGATTTTAGCCATAATCCCTCCAAACTGTGTAAACCATTTTTAATTTTGTGACTGGATCTTTAACACTGATACTCTCTGTTTATTTAAGCTTTACTGTGTCTTGTTGATGTGCAGGCATTAAAGGGGCTTTATAACAGTACCATTTCTCATGAGGCACTGATAAAACATGGTGTTGAACCCCATAGATGGATATTCTTTAATGAATTAAGGCTTGGAGGATCGTCATCCTCGGCTTTCATTTTTCCTTTAAAACATTTGAAAAACCTTTAAAACCTGCACAAACAAAGAAATATTAAGAAAATCCTGCGTATTTTTGGTTTAGACTGCTTCAGAGGTTGACGTTAGGTCGCAGTCGTTGGATGAAAGCATCCAACGGCAGAGATTGCTTGCAGAGATTAAAAGGGAGGCAGTTGAAAAAGCGGTGAGGAGATTAAGTCTAGGCCGTCGATATGCAAAGATCGATGGTCGAGATTCAATGGGAGAAATATAATGTAGAGGGCCACATTATAATAAAATAGGAAAAAATGCGAAGAGAAATGAGAAAATACCTTTGGCAAAGGAAAAATGTGTTGAAAGGAAATTTGGTGTTTTCGAATGATCCTGGTTCGTCCGATGAGATTAGCCACAGAGATCGACGGCTGAAAATGATTTAAGAAATCCCTTGGAGGATGGTGGAGGGAAATAATGTAATATATAGATTAAACTGGGACCGTTGATCTACAGAGATCAACGGTGGAGAATGAACGTGATGGAATGTAATGTAAATGGGGAAAGCAGTTTCAGACAAAGAAACCATGGGTTTCACGCAGAAAAAAGGCGCATAGGTGGTTTAAAATTTTTGAACGCGATATACATTAGAGCCGAACTCGTGGCATTTCAAAACCACCTTCATCACATAATGTAAAATCATTAACATTCGGGCATGAATTTACGCGAAACTGCACATCTACCGTTAGATCTGGGGTCTTAGATCGGACGTTTGGGGAGAGAGAGCGATGGAGGATAGATGCACAGACGGAAAGAGGTGAGGTGGTTTAATCTGTACCGTCCGATCAGGGGATGGACGGTGGAGATTGGATCTGGAGAAAGATGGGACCAAAATGAGTGGGCCTATCAGGTTTATTATGGACCCTTGGATGAAACAGATCAACGGTGGAGATTTAATCTCGGGGTCAAATGAAATAAAATATGAGGCGAGAGGAAAGGTCAGTGTGGGTCATTGATTTTCAGATATCAACAACGAATATTTCTTTTCAAACTTGATACAGCGGGGTTCATAAAATTTAACAAAGGTTGAGGGAAATGATCTGGACCGTCAGATCTGGGTGCATGGACAGGCCACATGCAATCGAAGGATTTGCGATCGGGGTATGAGAGAGGAAAGTCACAATGGAAATATTCGATGAGATTAAACGAGGGCTGTCAATCTGAGGATCAGATCGATGGCGGAGAATGAATCCACATAGGTCACAAGTGGGGAAATGGGCTTTGGGATGGAGTGATGCGGGCTGTCGGATCTTGATCTGGCGAGGGGAAATCAACGGCTGAGGAGCCATCGGGATACTACCAATCAAAAGGGGGGGCGAATAAAATATAAAACGCACCTAATGAAATCTCCGATGTGAGATTGCACAGGTCGTTGATTGGTTTAAGATCAACGACGAAAGTTCGTTTTAACCAATGCACCGATGGGTTGCGTTATAACATGAAAAATGGGGTTTTTTATGAAATACAAAGGAATATTGCATCGGGGAGGGTTTATCATAAGAGGTTTTAGTGCTCTATTGCAGGGCTTTTGATTTTGCGAAGAGGCAAAGGGATCAGGGGTTATAACAAAAGGGAGCCAATCACATCAGGGAGTTTATGTAACAAAAAGACATGCGCTCATCAGAAGTTTTGATGCGATAAGCACCACGGGCCATTAGCGCTTGGTTTTAGCACCACGTTGCATGGTGGGGAAGTGGTTTAGGGATTAGCCCAAAGGTGATTAGGCTTATAATAAAAAAAAATGGGTTTTTATGAATTTTCAAGGATTTTCAAAGGATTTGAAAACTTTTGATAAGGTAAAAAAGGAGTTTAAACCTTATCAAAGGGGTTTTTATGAATGGAAGAAGGGAAATAAGGGAAAATGGAGGAATTTCATGGGGAATAAAGAGATAAAAATGAAGGTTAATAATGAATGAAAGGAGGGGTAAAATGAGGGAAAAATGGGGTATTTTTGCAGCAGTCTTTTCATCATGAAAACAACAGATTTTCAGAATTAAGAGGGAAACAAAAATGAAGTCTAATCAAAGAATAAGATGTCTTCATAAGACTTCAAGAACTAACAATTTTTCAATAAAACTTGTTTCTTGAAGGCTTCAAAAATGGTTTAGCCACCATTTGATATGACAAATTTTAGAGGTGGCTAACAAAGGTTAGGGTTAAGGTTATGGCTACAGGTTTAGTCAGGTTAAGGTTAAGGGTTTAGTGAGGTTAAGGTTAAGGTTAAGGTTAAGGTTAAGGGGGTAGGGTTAAGTTTAAGGTTAAGGGTAAGGTCAAGGTTAAGGTTATGGTTATTGGAAGGTTAAGGCTAAGGTTATGGTTAAGGTTAAGGTTAAGGGTTTGGTTAAGGTTAGGGTTAGGTTATAGTCAAGGAATAGGTTAACTTTAAGGTTATGGTTAAGGTTATGGGAAGGTTAAGGTTAAGGTTAAGGGGTTAAAGTTAGGTTAAGGTAAATTTAGGGTCAAGGTTAAGGTTAGGTTAAGGTTAAGATTAGGTTAAGGTTAAGGTTAAGGTTAAGGTTAGGGCAAAGTTAAAGTTAAGGTTAATTCAAGGTTAGGTTAAGGTTGAGGTTAAGGTTAAGGTCAAGGTTAGGGTAAGGTTAAGTTAAGGTTAAGGTTAAGGTTAAAGTTAAGGTTTACGTTTAGGTTATTTGTAAGGTTATGGTTAGGTTAAGGTTAAGGTTAAAGTTAAGGTTTACGTTTAGGTTATGTGTAAGGTTATGGTTAGGTTAAGGTTAAGGTTAAGGTTATATTAAGGTTAAGATAAGGTTAAGGCTAAGGTTAAGGGTAGGTTAAGGTATAGGTTAAGGTTAGGGTTAGGTTAATATTATGTTAAGGTTAAGGTTAAGGGTTTGTTCAAGGCTAACCTAACCTCAAGGTTAGGGTTAGGTTATGGGTAAGGTTAAGGTTAGGTTAGGGTAAAGTCAAGGTTAAGGTTAGGTTAAGTTAAGGTTAAGGTTAATTTTAAGGTTATAGTTAAGGTTAAGGTTAAGGTGAAGTTTAAGGGCAAAGTTAAAGTTAAGGTTAAGGTTAGTGATAGGATATAGTTATGGTCAAGGTTAAGTTTAAGGGTAAAGTTAAGGTAAAGGTTAGGGTTAGGTTATAGTTAAGGTTAAGGGTAGGTTAAGGGTAAAGTCAAGGTTAAGTTAAGGTTAAGGTTATGGGTTTAGTAAGGTTAAGTTCAAGGTTAAGGTGAGGTTAAGGTTAAGGGTGAAGGTTAAGGATACGGGTCTTAACCTTACCCTGAACCTTAACCTTCACCCTAAACCTTAACCTTAACCTTAACCTTAACCTTCACCATAAGCTAACCTTAACCTTAACCTTAACTTTAACTTTAGTCTTAACCTTACCCTTAACCTTCACCTTAACCTTAGCCTTGACTTTACCCTTAACCTAATCTTAACCTTAACCTTGACTTTATCCTTAACGTAACCTTAACCTTGACCTTATCCTTAACCTTAATGTTGGAGAGGTAAATCCCCTTTACGGACAGAGGCGATCCCTACTAGCCTAGATCGAGTCTAGCAACAATCAGTAATGCAGTGACGTAGGTCTCTAATTACAAAATGAAAAAACATAACAAGTTGCCTACCTCAGGTCCTACACAATCGTCGTTGGAGAAAGGATGACGCTTTCCGTCCTTCACTTTGGCAGATCACAATCCTTCCTCTTAACACGTCTCAACACCTACACACATGTGAAGAAAAATAATGATACGCAGCAGAGAATCTAAATCTTGTAACCATACATCAGTCAGAGAGGATGTAATTCATTGCATCAAAGAAATAGACACATGAATGAAACCATAGTCAAAGTCACTTATCATTAAAATAACAAAGGAAATATAGAACCCAAAGCTCTGACGCTGGATCTTCCTTCGGTGGAGCTGACATCGAAGCATGTCTCAACAAAGCCTGTTAGGAATCTAGAAGAATTTCTCTCTCTTTGGCTTGGCTCTCAAAGGTTGCTCGGCTATAGTTTCCTTCCTAAAAAGTGAGCTATTCAGCCATTCAGCTGATGTTCAACCTGCACATCAATGGAAGATGGCTATATTTATAGAGGGGAGGAGGAGGTTGGGATCCCTACAATAGTGGAAGGGAGGCCTTATCCCTTGGGAGGTTTCCCCATAATGTGGAAACAAGAGGCCAAATGAGGAAGGCCATGGTTATTCAGTCGAACCACCCACTATGACTCATCCACAAAGTTGTTGTAATCGAAACTTCGCCTCTTTTTTTTTTTTAATTTCCATAAGCATATTGGAGCGGGTGCTCAATTGGGACAGAGTGCCAGCTGGTGCGGGCTCTTTGTTAATTTTCCTCATTGGCGCGAGGACATAACGGGCTACCAGCGCCAAGGAAAAAATAGGTGTTTTTAGTGGTCTGCTCAGGAAATGATCAACAAAAGGAACGTTGTCCTCATGGTAAGGGATGCAATGATGGTATTTATAAGGCATGACACTGCTTATTGGTCACAGAAATGACCCTCCAATGGGCAAGATGGGGATTGCAGGGACAATGACAAATTACTGTGTAACATTAGGTTAAGGTTAAGTTTAAGGGTTTGGTAATGGTTAGGGTTAGGTTATAGTGAAGGTTAAGGTTAAGCTAAGGGTAAATTCAAGGTTAAGGTTAGGGTAAGGTCAAGGTTAAGGGTAAAGTAAATGTTAAGTTTACAATAAGGGTAAATTCAAGGTTAAGGTTAGGTTAAGCTTAAGGGTAAAGTCAAGGTTAAGGTAAAGTTAAGGTTAAGGTTAGATTAAGGTTATGGTTAGGTTAAGGTGAAGGTTAATATTAAGGGTTTGGTCAAGGTTAGGGTTATTTTAAGGTTAATGTTAAGGGTTTGGTCAAGGTTAGGGTTAGGTAATAGTTAAGGTCAAGGTTAAGGTTAAGGGTAAGGTTATAGTTAGGTTAAGGTTAAGGTTAAGATAACATTAAGGTTAAGGATTTGGTCAAGGTTAGGGTTATTATATAGTTAAGGTTAAGGTTAAGGTTACGTTAATTTAAGTTTAAGGTCAATGTTAAGGGTATGGTTAAGGTTAGCTTAAGGTTAGCTTAAGGGTAAAGTTAAGGTTAAGGTTAGGGTTAAGGTTAGCATTAAGGTTAGGGGAAGGTTAAGGTTAAAGTTAAGGTTAAGGTTAAGGGTTTGGTCAAGGTTAGGGTTAGGTTATATTTAAGGTCAAGGTGAGGGTCAAGGTGAAGGTTAAGGGTAAGGTTAAGGTTAGGGCTATGGGTTTAGTCATGTTATTGTTAAGGTTAAGGGTTTGGTCAAGGTTAGGATTAGGTTAAGGTTAAGGGTAAAGTTAAGGATCAGGTTATGTTAAGGGTAAATTTAAGGTTAAAGTAAGGTTAAGGTTAAGGTTAGGGTAAGTTTTGGGTAAGGTTAAGGGTTAAGGTTAATTTAACCTTAAACTTAACCTTAACCATAACTTTAACCTTAACCTTAACCTTAACCTGACTAACCCGTAACCTTTACCTAACCTTAACCTTAACATTCCCATAACCTTAACCTTAACCTTGACCTTACCTTTAACCTTAACATTAACCTTACCCCATTAACCTTAACCTTAACCTTAACCTTAACCTTAAAATTAACCTTAACTTTAACCTTTCCATAACATTACCTTAACCTTAACCTTAACCTTACCTTAACCTTAACATTAACCTTGTCCTTAAACTTAACCTCGAGCCTTAACCTTACCTTAACCTTAACCTAACCTTAACCTTTACCTAACCTTGACCTTAACTATAACCTAACCCTAACTTTGGTAAGCTCAAGGTAAAGTTTAAGGTGATGGTTATGGGAAGGTTAATGTTAAGATTAAGCAATTGGTTAAGGTTAGGTTTAGGTTATAGTTAAGGTCAAGGTTAAGGTTAGGTTTAGGTTATAGTTAAGGTCAAGGTTAAGGTTAGGTTATGGTTAAGGGTAAGGTTATGGGTTTAGTTAGGTTAAGGTTAAGGTTAAGGGTAAAGTGAAGGTTAAGGTTAGGTTAAGGTTAAGGTTAGGGTTAAGGTTAAGGTAAGGGTTAGGGGAAGGTTAAGGTTAAGGTTAAGTTTAAGGTTAAGGTTAGGTTAAGGTTAAGGGTGATGGTTAAGGTTACGGGTCTTAACCTTAACCATAACCTTAACCTTCACCCTTATCCTTAACCCTAACCTTAACCTTAACCTTAACCTTCACTATAACCTAACCTTAACCTTGACCTTAACTATAACCTAACCTTAACCTTAACCAAACCCTTAATCTTAACCTCAACTGAACCTTAACCTTAACATTAACCTTGACCTTAACCTTAACTTAACCTAACCTTAGCCTTAACCTTAACTATAATCTAATCCTAACCTTCACCAAACCCTTAACCTTAACCTTATCTTAACCTTAGCCTAACCTTAACCTTAACCTTAACCTAACTATAACCTTACCCTTAACCTTGACCTTAACTATAACCTAACACTAACCTTGAACAAACCCTTAACATTAACCTCAACCTAACCCTAACCTTGACCAAACCCTTAACATTATGCTTAAGCTTAAGCTTAACCTAATCTTAACCTTAACCTAACCGTAACCTTAAACTTAACCTTAGCCTAACCATAACCTTAATCTTAACCTTAACCTAACCCTAACCTTGACTTTACCCTTAACCTAACCTTAAACTTAACCTTAAACTAACTGTAACCTTGACTTTACCCTTAACCTAACCTTAACCTTAACCTTAACCTAACCTTAAACTTAACCTTAACCTAACCCGAACCTTAACTTTACCCTTAACATTAACCTTAACCTTAACCTTAACCTAATCTTAACCTTAAACTAAGTGTATCCTTAACCTAACCTTAACCTTAACCTTAGCCTAACCATAACCTTAACCTTAACCTAACCCTAACCTTAAGTTTACCCTTAACCTAACCTTTACCTTAACCTTAACCTAACCATAACCTTAACTCAACCCTTAATGTAGCCTGAACCTTAACCTTAACCTTAACCTAACCCTTAACCTTAACCTTAACCTAACCCTTAACCTTAACCTTAACATTAACCTTACCTTGAACTTACCCTTAACCTAATCTTAACCTTCACCTTGACGTTAACCTTAACCTTAATCCTTAACCTTAACCTTTACCTAACCTTAACCTTAACCTAACCTTGACATTAACTATAAACTAACCGTAACCTTAACCTTGACCAAACCCTTAACGTAACCTTAACTTTAACTTTACCCTTAACGTAACTTTAACCTTGGCCTTAACCTTACTCTTAAAATTAACCTTAACCTTAAATTTACCCTTACCCTTAACCTTAACATTAACCTTACCTTAATCTAACCTTAACCTTAACCTTAACCTTAAATTTACCCTTAGCCTAACCTTAAGGGTTTAGTGAGGTTAAGGTTAAAGTTAATGTTAAGGGTTTGGTTAAGGTTAGGTTAAGGCTTATGGTCAAGGTCAAGGTTAACCTTAACCTAACCTTCCCCTAACCTTAACCCCAACCTTAGCTAAAGTTAATGTTAAGGTTAGGTTAAGGTAAAGTCGAGGTTAAGGTTAGGTTAAGGGTAAAGTTAATGTTAAGGTTAAGGTTTGGTGATGTTAAAGTTAAGGTTAAGGTTAAGGTTAACCTTACCCTTACCTTAAACTTACCGTTAACCTTAACCCTTAACCGTAACCTAACCCTAACCTTAACTTTACCCTTAACCTAAACTTAACCTTGACTTTACCTTTAACGTAACCCTAACCTTAACCTTGACCTTCACTATAACCAAACCCTTAACCTTCCACTTAACGTAATCTTAACCTTGACCTTGACCTTAAACCTTCCCAAACTCTTAAGGTTAGGTTAAGGTCAAGGTTAAGGTTAGGGTTAAGGTTAGGTTAAGTTTAGGTTAAGGTTTAGTCAAGGTTAGGGTTAGGTTAAGGTTGTGGTTAAGGTTAAAGTTAGGTTATAGTTAAGGTTAAGGGTAAAGTCAAGGTTAAGGTTACGTTAAGGGTAAACTTATGGTTAAGGTTAGGTTAAGGTTAGGTTCAGGTTAAGGTTATGGTTAAGGTTAGGTTAGGGGTAAAGCTAAGGTTAAGGTTAGGTTACGGTTAAGGGTAAGGTTAAGGTTAAGGGTTTGGTCAAGGTTAGGGTTACGTTATAGTTCAGGTCATGGTTAAGGTTTGGTTATGGTTAATCTTGAAGTGAGGTTAAGATTAAGGTTAAGTTAAGGATAAGGTTAAGTTTTGGTCAAGGTTAGGGTTAGGTTATAGTTAAGGCCAAGGTTAGGTTAAGGTTAAGGTTAAGTAAAGGTTAAGGTTAAGGTTAATTTTAAGCGTTTGGTCAAGGTTAGGGTTAAGTTAAGGCTAAAGTTAAGGTTAAGGTTAGGTTAAGGTTAAGGTCAGGCTTAAGGGTAAATTTAAGGTCAAGGTTAGGGTTATGTTATAGTTAAGGTTGAGGGTTTGGTCAAGGTTAGGGTTAGGTTAAGGTTAAGATTAAGGATAGGTTAGGATAAGGTCAAGGTTAAGGTTAAGGTTAAGGTTGAGGTTAGGTTAATTTAAGGTTAACATTAGGTTAAGGGTAAATTTAAGGTTAAGGTTAGGGTTAAGGTTAGGGAAAGTTTAAAGTTAGGTTAAGGTTAAGGTTAAGGTTAAGGTTAAGGTTAGGTTAAGGTGATGGTTAAGTTATAGTTAAGGATGAGGTTATATTAAGGGTAAGATAAGGTTAAGGTTAAGGTTAAGGTTAGGTAAAGGTCAAGGTGAAGGTTAAGGTTAAGGTCAAGGTTAAGGGTAAATTTAAGGTCAAGGTTAGGGTTAGGTTATAGTTAAGGTTAAGGTTAGGTTAAGGGTAAAGTCAAGGTGAAGGTTAATGTTAAGGGTAAGGGTAAGGTTAATCTTAAGGGTTACGGGTTTAGTCAAGTTAAGGTTAAGGTTAAGTTTAAGGTTAACGTGAAGGTTAAGGGTAAGGTTAGGTAAAGGTTAAGGTCAGGGTCAAGGTTGAGGTTAAGTTAGGTTAAGAGTAAGGTTATAGTTAGGTTAAGGTTAACGTTAAGGTTAAGGTTAAGGTTAGGTTAAACTTAACTAAATCCTTAACCTTAACCTTAACATAGCCTTTACCTTAACTTTAACCTTAACTAAACCCTTTACCTTAACCTTAACCATAACCTTAACCTTGACCTTAACCTTGACCATAACCATAACCTTAACCTAACCTTAAAATTAACCTTACTTTAACAATAATCTAACCCTAACCTCAGTGTCAACCTTAACCTGAACCTAACCTTAACCTTAACCTTATCCTTAACCTTACCTTTACTCTTAACCTTATCCTTAACCTAAAGTTTAACCTTAACTAAACCCTTAACCTTAACCATACCTTAACCTAACCTTAACCTTAACCTAACCTTAACTTTGAGCTTAACCTTAACCTTACTCTAAACTTAACCTTAACCTTAACCTTAATCCTAACCTAACCTAACCTTAAGGTATGTTTAAGAATAAAGTTTAGTTAAAGTTAAGGTTAAGGTCAAGGTTATGGTCAGGGTTAAGCTTCACCTTGACCTTGACCTTAACCTTAACCTTAACATTAACCTTAACCTTTCCTTAAGGTTAAGGTTAATGTTAAGTTTAAAGCCAAGGTGAAGGTGAAGGTGAAGGTTAAGGTTAAGGTTAAGGTTAAGGTTAAGTTCAAGGCCAAGGTCAAGGTTAAGTTAGAGTTAAGGTTAAGCTTAAGATAAGGTAAGTTTAAGGTTAAAGTTAGGTTTAACTTAAGGGTAAGGTTAATGTCAAGGTTAAGGTTAGGGTAATGTTAAGGTTAGGTTACCCTTAAGGTTAAGGTTAAGTTTAAGGTCAAGTTTAAGGTCAAGGTTAAGGTTACGAGGGTAAGGTTAAGGTTAAGGTTAGGGTTAAGGTTAAAATTAAGGTTAGTGTTAAGGTTAAGGGTAAGTTTAAGGTTAAGGTTAGGGTTAGGTTACCCTTACATTACCTTAACATTAACCTTAACCTAAAACTTAACATTAACCTTAACCTAACCTAACCTAACCTTAACCTTAACCTTAACCTTAACATTAACCTTAACCTTACCTTAACCTAAGATTAAGGTTAAGGTTAAGGTTAGGTTTATGGTTAAGGTTAAGGTTAGGGTTAGGTCAAGGTTAAGGACAAGGGGGTTAAGGTTAAGGTTAATGTTAGGGTTAGGTCAAGTTTAAGGATAAGGGGTTAAGGTTAAGGTTAAGGTTAGGGTTAAGGTTAAAGTTAAGGTTAGTGTTAAGGTTAAGTTTTAGGTTAAGGTTAAGGGTAAGGTTAAGGTTAACATTAGGGTTACATTACCCTTAAGGTTAAGATTAAGGTTAAGGTTATGGCGTTAAGGTTAAGGTTAAGGTTAAGGTTAAGGTTAGGGTAAGGTTGAGGTCAAGGTTAAGGTTAAGGTTAAGGTTAGGTTAATTGTGTATATATACATTTTTTATTTTATATAAAGTATCTGAGGCATTGTCAATAACTATCCTTGAAGGAAATGCATGAGGCCTTATCACACAAAAACACATTGAAATTTCTCAAGTAGAGACCATTTCCAAGTTAATGTTAGGGTTAGGGTTAAGGTTAAGGTTAGGTTAAGGTTAAGGTTAAGGTTACGTTAAGATTAAGGTCAAGGTTAAGGGTAAAGTTAAGGTTAAGTTTAGGTTTAGGTTAAGGTTAAGGTTAAGGTTAGGTTAGGGTTAAGGTTAATGTTAGGTTAAGATTAAAGTCAAGGTTAAGGGTAAATTTGAGGTTAAGGTTATGTTAAGGTTAAGGTTAGGTAAGGGTAAGGTTAAGGTTAAAGTTAGGGTTAAGGGTAAACTTAAGGTTATGGTTAGGGTAAGGTTAGGGTAAGGTTAAGGTTAAGGTTAGGTTAAGGTTAAGGTTAAGGATACGTTAAGGTTAAGGTTAAGGTTGAACATAAGGTTAAGTTTAAGGTTAAGGTTAGGTTAGGTTAAGGTTAAGGGTAAGGTTAAGATAATATTAAGGGTAAGGTTAAGGTTAAGATTAAGGTCAACGTCAAGGTTAAGGTTAAGTTAGGTTAAGGTAAGGTTAAGGTTATGTTAAGGATAAGGTTAAACTTAAGGTTAAGTTTAAGGTTAAGTTTAGGTTATTTCAAGGTTAAGGGTAAGGTGAAGGTTAAGGTTAAAATTAAGGGGGTAAATTTAAGGTTAGGTTAAGTTTAAGTTCAAGGTTAAGGGTAAAGTTAAGTTTAAGGTTAGGTTAAGGTTCAGTTTAGGTAACGGTAAGGTTAAGGTTAAGGTTAGGTTAAGGTTAAGGTTATGGTTAGGGTTAAGTTTAGGTTAATGTTAAGGTTAAGGTTAGGTGAAGGTTAAGATTAAGGGGGTAAGGTTAAGGTTAGGTTTAAGGTTAGTGGAAATTTAAGGTGAAGGTTAAGGGTAAGGTTAAGGTTAAGGTTAGGTTAATGTTAAGGTTAGGGTCAAGGTTAAGGTTAAGGTTAAGGGGTTACCCTTAACATTAACCTAACCTGAAATTAACCTTGACCTTAATATTAACATTAACCTTAACCTTCACTATAACCTAATCTTAACCATGACATTAACTATAACCTAACTCTAACCTTGACCAAACCCTTAACCTTAACCTTAACCTAACCTTACCCTAACCATAACCTTAACTTTACCCTTTACCTAACCTTAGCCTTAACATAACCTTAACCTTAACCTTAACTTATCCTTAACCTTAACCTTGACCATAAGCTTAACCTTAACCTTAATATTAACCTTTACTTATCCTTAACCTTAACCTTAACCATAACCTTAACCTTAAACTAACCTTAACCTCAACTTTACCCTTAACCTAACCTTAACCTTAACTATAACCTAAACCTAACCTTAACCTTGACCTTAACCTTGTCTTAACCTTAAGCTTCACTATAACCTAACCTTAACCTTGACCTTAATTATAATGTAACCCTAACCTTGACCAAACCCTTAAAATTAACCTTAACCTTAAGCTTTACCTAACCTTAAACTTAACCTTAATTATAACCATAACCTTAACCTTAACCTTAACCTAACCTTAGCCTTGACCTTAACTATAACCTAACCCTAACCTCGACCAAACCCTTAACCTTAACCTTAACCTGACTAAACCCTTAACCTTAACCTTAACCTTGTCCTTACCCTTCACCTTAACCTTCACCTAACCTTAACCTTAACCTTAACCATAACCTTCATCGTAACCTTAACTTTACCCTTAACCTTGACATTACACTTAACCTTCACCTTCACCTTAACCTTATCCTTAATAAACCCGTAACCTTAAACTTAACCTTAACCTTACCTTAACCTTAACTATAACCTAACCCTAACCTTGAACAAACCCTTAACCTTAACCTTAACCTGAACCTTTACCCCAACCTTACCCTAACCTTACCCTTAACCTTCACCTTAACCTTGACTTTAACCTTAACCTTCCCCTAACCTTTACCCTAACCTTACCCTTAGCCTTCATCTTAACCTTGACTTGAACCTTAACCTTCCCCTAACCTTAACCATATCCTAACCTTAACCTTACCCTTAACCTAACTTAACCTTAACTTTAACTATAACCTAACCCTAACCTTTAAAAAACCTTTAACCTTAACCTTAACCTAACTAAAACCCCAAACTTAACCTTAACCTTAACCTTTAAGCTTACCCTAACCTTAACCTTAACATTAACCTTAAACTATTGTTAACCTTAAACTTTACCCTTAACCTTGAACTTACCTTTAACCTTCACTATAACCTAACCTCAACCTTGACCAAACCCTTAACGTAACCTTAACGTTGTCTTTACCCTTAACGTAACCTTAACCTTCTCCTTAACCTTACGCTTGACATTAACCTTAACTTTAACTTTACCCTTAACCTTAACCTAATATTAACCTTAACCTTAACTTAACCTAACCCTAAACTTGACCTTAACCTCAACCTTAACCTTAACCTATCCTTAACCTTAACCATAACCTTAACTTTACCCTTAACCTAACTGTAACCTTAACCTTAACCATAACCTTAACCTTAACCTTGAACTTAAAATTAACCTTACCCTTAACTTAACTATAACCTTAACCTTCAGCTTAACCTTAACCTTAACCTTGACTTTACCCTTAACCTAACCTTAACCTTAACCTTAACCTTCACCCTAACCCTAACCCTAACCCTAACCTTAACCTTAACCTAACCATAACCTTTACCTTAACCTAAACCTAACCTTAACTTTTCCCTTAACTTAAGGGTTAGGGTAAAGTTAAAGTAAAGGCTAAGGTTACGGTTTGGTCAAGGTTAGAGTTATATTATAGTTAAGGTCAAGGTTAAGGTTAGGTTAAGGTTAAGGTTAAGGGTTTGGTCAAGGTTAAGGGTAAGGTTAGGGTAAAGGTTATGGTAATGTTAAGGTTTTTTTAAGGTTACGGTTATAGTGAAGGTTAAGGTTAAGACCCATAACCTTAACCTAACCTTGACTTTAACTGTAACCTAAACCTAACCTTAACCTTAACCTTATCTTAACATTAACCTCTTCTATAACCTAACCTTAACCTTGACCCTAACCTAAACCATAACCCTAACCTTGACCAAACCCTTAACCTTAACCTTAACCTGAACCTTTACCCTAACCTTAACCTTAACCTTAACCTTGAATTTAACCTTAACCTAACCTTAACCTTGACCTTAACTATAACCTAACCCTAACCTTGACCAAACCATTAACCTTGACCTAACCTTAACCTTTACCTTAACTTTAAACTTATCTTACCCTTAACCTAACCTTAACCTTAACTATAACCTTAACCTTAAGGTTATGGTTAAGGTAAGGTTAAGACAATGTTAAGGGTAAGGGAAAGGTTAAGGTTAGGTTAAGGTTATGGTTAAGGTAAGGTTAAGGGTAAATTTAAGGTTAAGGTTAGGTTAAGGGTAAGGTTAGGGTAAAGTTAATGTTATGTTAAGGTTACGGTTATAGTGAAGGTTATTGTTAAGACTTGTAACCTTAACCTAACCTTGACCTTAACTATAACCTAACCCCAACCTTAACCTTAACCTTAACCTTAACCTTATCTTAACCTTAACCTTGACCTTAACCTAAAACATAACCCTAACCTTGACCAAACCGTTAACCTTAACCTTAACCTGAACCTTTACCCTAACCTTAACCTTAACCTTAACTTTGACTTTACCCATAACCTAAACTTAACCTTGACCTTAACTATAACCTAACCCTAACCTAGACCAAACCCTTAATATTAACCTTAACCTAACCTTAACCTTGACCTAACCTTAACCTTGACCTTAACTTTAACCTTATCTTACTCTTAACCTAGCCTTAACCTTTACTATATCCTAACCCTAACCTTAACCTTAACATAACCTTAACCTTGACCTTAACTATAACCTAACTCTAACCTTGACCAGACCCTTAACATTAACCTTAACATAAACTTAACTATAATCTAACCCTAACCTTGACCAAACCTTTACCTTAACCTTAACTTTACCCTTATCCTAATCTTATCCTTAACCTAAACTTAACCTTGACTTTACCTTAACCGAACCTTAACCTTAACCTTTTCATAACCATAACCTTAACCTCCAATTTACCTTTAACATAACATTAACCTTAATGTTAACCTTAACCTAACTAAACCTATAACCTTAACCATAAACTAACCTTAACCTTGACCTTAACTATAACCTAACCCTAACATTGACCAAACCTTAACCTTAAACTTAACTTAACCTTAACCTTAACCTTAACCTTCCCATAACCTTAACCTTAACCATAAATTTATGCTTAACCTTAACCTTAACCTTAACTATAACCTTAACCTTAAACTTCATGCTTAACCTTAACCTTAACCTTAACCTCAAGCTTCACTATAACCTAACCTTAACCTTGACCTTAACTATAACCTAACCTTGACCTTAACCTTAACCTTACCTTTACCTTAACCTTAACCTTACTCTTAACCTTAACCAAACCCTTAACCTTAACCTTAATGTGAACCTTAACCTTACCCTTAACCTTGTTCTTAACATTTACTTAACCTAAACCTTACCCTTAACCTTAACCTTAACCTTAACCTAACCTTAACCTTACCCTTAACCTAACCTTAACCTTGACTTTAACCTTAACGTAACCTTAACCTTAACTTAAACCTTACTAAGCTCATACCATTAACCTTAACATAATCTTAACATTAACCTTAACCTTAACCTTAACCTAACCTTCACCTTAACCTTGACTTTATCCTTAACCTTAACATTAAATAAACCCTTAACCTTAACCTGACTAAACCCGTAACCTTACCTTAACCTTAACATGACTAAACCCGTAACGTTAACCTTAACCTTAACCTTACCCTGACATTAATTATAACGTAACCCTAACCTTGACCAAACCCATAAACAAAAGCTTAACCTTAACCTTAACCTAACCTTCACCTTTAATTTACCTTAACCTAACCTTGACCCCTTAACCTTAACCTTAATCTTCCCATAACCAGAACCATAACCTTGACTTTACACCTAAACTAACCTTAACCTTAACCTAACCCTAACCTTGACCAAACCCTTAACATTAACCTTAACCTTAACCTTACCTTAACCTAACTTAACCTTAAATTTAACTATAACCTAACCCTAACCTTGACCAAACCCTTAACATTAACCTTAATCTTAACCTTAACCTTAACCTTACCCTTGACCTTACCTTAACCTTCACTTTAACTATAATCAAACTCTAACCTTGACAAAACCTTTAACCTTAACCTTAACCTGACTAAACCCCCAACCTTAACCTTAACCTTAACCTTCCCCTAACCTTAACCATAAAGTTAACCCTAACCTTTACCCTGAACCTTAGCCTTAACCTTAACCTTTCTCTAACCTTAAGCCTAACCTTAACCTTAACCTTAACCTTTAACCTTACCCTAATCTTAACCTTAACCTAACGTTAACCTTAAAATTTACCCTTAACCTTGACCTTACCCTTAACCTTCACTGTAACATAACCTTAACCTTGACCAAACCCTTAACATAACCTTAACCTTGACTTTACCCTTAATGTAACCTTAACCTTCTCATTAACCTTAACCTTAACTTTACCCTTAACCTTAACCTGAACCTTAACCTTAACCTTAACCTTAACTTAACCTAACCCTAACCTTGACCTTAACCTTAACCTTAACCTATCCTTAACTTTAACCATAACCTTAACTTTACCCTTAACCTAACCTTAACCTTAACCTTCACCTTAACCTTCACCTAACCATAACCTTAACCTTAACCTTAACCTAACCCTAACCTTAACTTTACCCTTTGTTAGCTCCCCATAATTCCAGTAGATTGGTGAGACCAGAACTGTGAAGAGAACACTTAAACCACTTTAGGATTCTAGGATCTAGCCCTCCTGAATCCGGAGAGGGATCTCTCCAATAAGTGCAAAGATTGATTTATCTTTAATGATTTTGGGTATGATATTAGGCTAGTTATGAAGACCAAGGGTTTTGTTTTTTTTTGGATGGTTAAGCATGATTATTAGTTGAGTGGACAGTTCTAAATGGAAAAATTTTCAAAGGTATGAAGTTGCAAGCAATTAGAACAAGCTTCAGCTGATTAGATAGATATAACGCTGGTTTTTAGTCCATTGGGCTATGGAGTCATAAAAGAGATTTAATTATGCAACAATTCAAGAGTGATCCAAGGGGAAAGTCATCTATATCACAAGATTTTTGAGATTAAATGATGGAATGGAAAAAATAAAGTTTTGGAGGGGTGGAAACAGATAATAATTTCAACTAGGATTTATAGTCTATCCAAACAAGAAAAGCCTTTTAAGCAACTTTTTAAAACCAACCAAAGGGCAGGGCTCACCATAAACCTCTTTGGATAAGCTCATGTTAAAGATAACTCAGGAGACAAACAATCCAGTAATTCACATAATTAATTTCAGAAAGGATGAAAAATGCATAAGAGAGACAAAATGCAACTTAAGATCGGATAAGATACTTTTAAATCTAGTATGCTTTCTGCATACACTTAGGGAAACTTTCAGAATTTACCTTTGGAGAAAGCAGCTAGAAAACAGGGCACACCATCACTTTTCTAGTCTAACTTTACTAAGAAAATAATGAAAATAACATTCAAGAACAATGTTTAAAGTTAATAGAAGGATGAGGGAACACCAGTGTTCCTAACTGCTTAAACTGTATTGAATCATTCTTAAATAAACAATTTAGAGGAAAACATTGAGATAAAGCTTCTCAGTCAGAGAAGGGTACTGTAAACAATAAATCCTAACTCTATGCCTACTATTCTTTATCAGAGAATAATGGACAAAATGGCATACGTGAAAGGAAAAAAAATAACAAAGAAAGAAAGCACTTCACCAGTGATATATACCGGGATCTCAAGAAATATCTTGTATATTGAAGTCAAACCAGTTACATCTTCAAGTCCAATTTTTCAGTTCAGCAATCATCTTCACTTCTCAGCCTGATTTATTACATCACAAACAGAGCTTCAAGAGCCTTTGAACACTATTTACGAGTGGAAGTTTTGAGCACAAGTATATTTCAAAGTTGTGCAACCAACATTGTTTCAACTTCTATAAAAGTATTTATAGAAGAAATGAGGAGGTGGGATGGGATAAAATATCTTCAAGGTTCAATTAATACAGATTAATGCTTCTCGGCGTTCGAGGGGCTCAATGGAGAATTTTATAGATATTTCCTCTGTATTAAATGTTTTACATTAAGAGTTAAGCTCGGCGGGATGATTTTGTTGACTTTAGGGCTCTATGTCATCTTGTAATAACTCTGTTGATATTATTTCAATAAATATTTTGGCTTGAATTAACTGTTCAGCTATATTGAGGAAAATATCCTCTGTTCTGGTAATGCCTCGACCTCTATTGAATGTTGTGAGGCTACAGGTGGCATTAGGTAGCTGAGAGGAATCAATTAGCCTCTGATGTGGCAGTGGAGGCATCCTATGTCTGATAAATATTTTTTATTTTTATTTAACTGTGTTTAATTTAGTGGATTAGGCTTTTGATTTTCGATTTTAGCCGTAATCCACCAAACTTTGAAAACAATCTTCAATCTTCAGTTCTGTTGTGGTTATTTCTGTTTAAATTTTACTGTGTCTTGGTGATGTGTAGGTGCGACAAGGGCTTTATAGAGCTGCCAGCATTCATGAGGCACTGGAAAACATGGTGTTGCAACCCTATGGAACAATCTCTTTGACAAAAAAAAGCCTGGAGGATCGTCATCCTCGACTTTTATTCTCTTTTAAAATCATTTGAAAAAACCCTTAAAAACCCATACAAATACAAGAAAAGTTAATAAAATCCTGCATTATTTGGGTAATACTGGTTTGGAGGTTTTGGTTTGGAGCATAGCCGTTGGATGACAGCATCCAACGACGGAGATTGTGCATAAGGTCAAAAGGAGAGCGGTTGATGAACAAGCGGTGGAGAAGTAAGTCAGATCCATTGATCCAAGTTGAATCAATGGTCGAGATTGGTTGTGGAAATACAAAGTGAATGAGTCACTTTATAATAACATAGGTGCAAATGTGAAGAAATTACAAAGGAAAATAGGTTTTAAAACCTTTGGCGGAGGAAATCTGAGTTAAAAGGAAATTGGGGTTTCTGAACGATCGTAGACCGTTGGATCAGATTGGCCCCTGAGATCAACAGTGGTGAATGATCTATGAAAACCATTGGTGAAGGTGGAGGGCGATAATGAAAATCAAGATCAAATCGGGACCGTTGATCTGTAGAGATCAACGGTGGAGGTTGTACACGATGAAACATAATGGAAACAAGGGAAAGTGGTTTCGGGTGGAGAAACTGGCGGTATCATGCGACAAAATGGGAGAAAGGTGGTTTCACCTTTTTAAACGCGATATGCATTCACGGTCGACATGTGGCCATTAAAAACCACTTATATCATGTATCCCTTGGAGAATTATCCTTCGCGCTTGAATTTACGCGAAAACACGCGTCAATCGTTAGATCTAGGTTCTTAGATCGGACGACAGGAAGTAAGCGCGATATTGGATAGATGCACAGGTTATAGCAGGCAGGGTGGTTTTATTCTAAGCTGTTGGATGAAATATTGGATGGATAAAATCAAATCTGAAGGGAGGCAGGACCCACAGGAGTTGGGTCTATCGGGATTATTCTAAACCGTTGGATAAATCGAATCAACGGTGGAGATCGAATCTGACTTCAAATGGGAAAATATATGAGGCGGAGGAATGGTTAATATGGGCCATTGATCTACATAGATTAACAGTAGATATATCCTCAAACAACCTTATAAAGTGGGACTTCATGTTTTTAACAAAGGTCGAGGGGTGCAATCTGGGCTATCGGATCTTGACACGTGGATGGCCCAGATTTAATCAGAGCTTTTGTGATCGGCGGGGGTAATGAATAGGGGAGCACCGATGCGATTGACTGTGGATCATCGATATGCAGATCAAATCGACGGTGGAGGATGAATCAGAGGAGTTCTCAGCGGGGGAAGGGGCTTTGAGCGAGAGCAATGGAAACCATCAGGTCTGGGAAGGCGAGGAGGGGATCAATGGTTGATAATTGATCGAGAGATCGCCAATCGGGGGTTGCAAATAAAATAATAAGTGCGCCTAATGAAATCTCCCGATACGAGATTCTCCCAATTGTTGATTGGTTCAATATCAACAGTTGGGATTCGTTTAAAAAATGATCCGGTGGAAAACCTTTATAACATATGAAAACCCAATTTTTAATGAAAAACAAATGTTTTAATAGCTTCGGGGCAGGTTATATATAAGTCTTGGCACCCGACTACGGGGCCTTGGGTTATATGAAAACGATATAGGGACCAGGGTTAAAAAATATAAAGGGCCAATCATATCGGAACGATGATGCGAGACTTTTAAATCTACCCATTTGGAAAATCTCCAATGCGAGATCCTTTTGACCGTCGATCGGCTTTTTAGATCGACGGTCCCTTTCATTAGAAGACATTTTACTGGTGCATTTAGTTAAAAACATAGAAAAACTGGGTTTTATCTATTTACAAAGGGAAAAATATGATCGGGATGGGTCTATACAATGTTTTTAGCGCCCGATTGCGGGCCCACGGTTATGCGAAGGAAACAAGGGATCAAGGGTTAAATACAAAAGGGCTCATCGGATTAGAGGTTTTGTAAAACACAAAGACTTGTGCTCCCCGATTGCTTCTGATGCGATAAGAAATCGGGACTATTAGCATTTGGTTCCAACGCTAGGGCACATGTGGGGAAGTGGTTTAGGACTTAGTCGTAAGGGGCTTAAGCCTATAGTCAAAAAAGACTTATTTTTTACGAAATTTTCAAGGTTTTTACATGGATTTGGGGGTTTCGGTAAGGTTAAAAAGTGATTTTTAAACCTTATAAAGGGGTCTTTATGAAGGGCAAGGAGGAAACACATGAAAAATTAAGGAATTTCATGGGGAATAAAGGGGTAAAAATGGACGTTATTTGAAGTGAGAAGAGGGTTAAAATGAGGGAAAAATGGAGATTTTTGCAGCAGTCTTTTTATTATGAAAACAACAGATTTTCATAATTAAGAGGGAAACAACAGTGAAGATTTAAACAAAGGGCATGATGTCTTCATGAGTCTTCAAGAGATAACATTTTTAGCAATAAAACTTGTTTCTTGAAGGCTCAAAAAAATATTTAGCCACCATTTGATATGACAAATTTTATAGGTGGCTAACAGTGGCTCCACTTGGGGATGGTGCCTTCTTGAAGGCATCAAGAATTTCAGACTTGTATTCTCTGGGGGGCTTATCAGTGCCTCATCCATTGGGCTGCAACTTTCTTTCCTTGGATGATCTTATTTTTCTCTGAAAATATCATCAGCCATGAAAAAACAATGGAACTTCATCAAGACAAGCTTTCTACCTACCCAATCCTACTGATCTAAAATTTTTTTCTTCTTTAGAGTGCACTTGGATTGGAAAAATATCTTACAACATTTTATTCTTTTGAAAGCAAGAAACTAATCTAATTCTACTTCTTATGTCTCCATGAACTCATCTTAAATAGTTGAGTCCACAATTTTCTCTACCTAATCTACTATTTGTTAGGATTAAAAAGTCTAACATATTTTTATTCACTAATTTCTAAGACCGAAATTTAAAAGCATACAAGTCAGGATTGAACAATCCAAATTGTTGCTGATCTATGGCATAAAAAATAAGTTGCACATAGATATTATTTTACAGAAAATTAAATCAAAATGGAAGGCTTAAGATCTTAAAGTTCTATGCACGACCTTCTCCTTTCTCCAGCTCTGTTTTTTGAGTTTATTCGAGCTATTTTTGCTTGTTATCTGGTTCAGATTTTAAGCTAATTAGAACCAGTTTACCTCTGTCTATGACTCAAAAATTTAAAAAGTTAGGAGTCATTCTTCTTTTGGAATCCTAGGTTCAGATTTTGAGCTTGTTTGAACCTTTAATTTCTATCATAATCTACCTAACTGATAAGCCAAGATTAAGCTGTTTGGAAAATGGAATTCACTAACCTATCAGAAGTAAATTTAAAACTAATTAGTCATGATTAGGTTGTATGACTAACTAGAAGTATGTTTTTAGGAGTGGAATTTAAGCTTGCACACCTTCAAATTTTGTTTTTCTCTTTTTTGGTATGGGGCTGTACCTTTATTGTTTTAACAATCCGCCCTCTTTTCTCTCTTCTACTATTTTTGTATTTTTTATTTTTCTAACTTTGAATGAAATGGTGGATGAAATATTTATAATGAGAAAAAAGATAAAAATGCTTTCAGAACATGATTGGATCAAAAGAAGTAATGTTTGAGGATCCTGCCATTGACATGACCACCAAACAGTTCAGCTCCATTCCACTGCTACAAGAAATAAGCATTATTACCAGCAGCAGAACGAATGAGGTAAGGGCCAAGCCACAAGTTATCAAATTTTCCATGCTTGCCCTTGTATTCTCTCCTTAAATCCCACTTTCACACTTTGTTCCCAATATTGAAATTGCTGGAATTTTTTCTTCTATCAAAAATCTTTTTGATGTTGTCCTGCTTTTGTAATGCTTTGTTATAAAACTCCTCTCTAGTTTGATGAAGGTGAATGGTCTGATTTATTCTTCTGATCATATCATTGTCTTCAGGCTGAAGCTCTTGAATCAACTTCATAACTGGTACACCAAGGTTGGTAGGAAAAATTGCATCTGTACCAT
>JAXQQM020076471.1:0-12858 GCA_034641835.2 Pinus albicaulis | reverse complement strand
CTGTTGAGTCTCAAATTTCCATCTTTTCCATACACCTTTCTATACCTTTTTCATTCACCTGAACCTCCCAAGTTGTCAATATCATTGTATATTAATTGCAAAAGAGCATCTAAAATGGTTTTTAACTATATTTTTGTGTCTGCTGTTTGATTTAGATTTTGATCATTTAGCTGCGGAATCTTGCCACTTTCCGCAGCTGCTGCAACTTTCCGCAACCATTTTGTGAAACTCTATGTTACAGGTGTCTTCAGGAAAAACGAGACACATGGGCAAGTAAGAAATGATGTGGACATGGATCATGTCCTATTGGCTCGGGAAAATTCATCCAGGGAGGCTGCGATCAAAGATGGCCAAGTGCAAGTCAACCGTAGAGTCCCACGGTGACAGGACTCTGTTTCTCGTCACGTGGAGATTTCTATGGCCGTTTCTGAATTGCGGGAGACAAATCAACACTTGTACACGGCTCCATAAGCCGAATCCAGCATCCACTTCTCATAAATTTACTCCTCAACGCGGCCATGATCCTAGATCCTTGGACGTAATGGTTTACGTGTTTTGTATTAGCATAAACTTTAGGAAATTAGTTACACAACCTTCAGTTATAAATAACACGTTTGCATACGCATAAGAGTTAGTTTTTTGTTAGTTTTTTTATTAGTCTCCATTAGCCTCCAGATAGCTCTGTAATGTAATTACGTTGCCACTTTGCCATAATATCACCTTTCTGTTATGACTGCATTTTAATATATAAGAAGACTCTGTTTCCAAGCGTAATTCGTACTTGAAGTCTATTGCCAAGGCTGGTGTAGAGGGCCCCTGCACACGCTGAGGTTTTGTGCATTATTGTATAGTTCTTGTTTTATTTCTTTAAGCTCATTGTGGCATAATTCATTCATATGTTTATACATTGCATCTTTCATAGTATATATGCTTCATTTCTGTTTATAATCTTTCATGCTTTACATTTTACTTCTGTCTTTCATGTTTTGTGTTATTGTTAACTGATCAATGTTCTTGTTTCAGGTTATAAATAGGCAGCCCGGGCATTTGCATAACTTTTTTACTAATGACATGGAATTAATATTGTTCTGCTGCTAATTTACTTTTCCTAGTTTATGTTTAATTTCAGTACTGCTTTTTTTATTTCAGTCTTGCACATTTGTTTCAGTAGTTAGATTTAGATATATTAAATTACTCATGACATCTTCAGTTACCTCCGAAAGCCACAGCTGGACTGATGGTGAGGGATTGAATTATGAATGTATAGTTTGATATTAGTTTACTTTCTGCAAGTTAGATATATTAAATTTCTCATGACATCTTTAGTTACCTCCGAAAGCCACAGCTGGACTGATGGTGAGGGATTGAATTATGAATGTGTAGTTTGATATTAGTTTACTTTCTGCAAGTTAGATATATTAAAATTGTGCATGACATCTTCAGTTACCTCCGAAAGCCACAGCTGGACTGATGGTGAGGGATTGAATTATGAATGTGTGGTTTGATATTAGTTTACTTTCTTCAAGTTAGATATCAGTTACTCAAGTTGTTTATGGTTACTTCCGAAAATCATAGCTGGACTAATGATGAGGGATCAGAAGACAAGTTGATGTAATTTGATTTAGATTTAATTTATTGCAACTTTTGGATTTCTTTCAGCATAGTTTCTTTTGTGTTTAGACAGCAGCAAGAATAGTTTGGTTTCATGCTCACTAGTTCACTGTTTTGATTTATTAGACTAGCAGCACCTTTTCATTTCAGCAGCACATTTTCATTTCCTTTCAAGTTTTTTCATTGTATGTTTCAAATTCCTTTTTAAGTTTCAAGTTGGTAAATCATTATAGAGGATATCATTTCCTTGAACAATCATAACCATACTTGTTTTAGAATTTCCATCTCACATTAGAAAACCAAAAACGACAAAAAGTTAAGAAATAGGTTATCTTGCACATATAGTGCGCCACACTTCATCAGCTTACAAATCCCGGATTGATAAATTAATGTAGCAATTTAGGACACACTAAATTGACCAAACATTTTGGCGCCGTTGCCGGGGAAGTGTAACTAGGTAGCCAATTTCTTAAAAAAAAAAACAAAAACAAAATAATAAAAGAAGGGAAAACTTGATAACTTCTTGAAGTATGCTCTCCTCTTGCACCTAGTGTGATCTGGAGGATCAGAAAAGAGAGTTATTGGTTTAGTAATTTATTAAGTATGCTCTCTTCTTGCACCTAGTGTGACCTGGAAGATCAAAAAGAGAATTATTAGCCCAACTTTAAAAAAATAAAAAATAAAAATGACATGCATAGAGCAAGAGATTCTAGGGGAAGGTTTATAGCTAAAGCCAAGAGTTCGATTTTCACAACTCCATCTTCTTCAAGGCATAGACCAGATTCACCACCATCTACCCCTAGCCTTAAGATTTTTGGAATTCAAGGAGCAGCTGAATTAGAGGATTCTCTTATACCACCTACTAAATCTCATTTAGAAAAGGAAGAGACTCCCTCTCATCCTCCCTTGATAGAAGAACCAGAGGACTTTAAGGACTCTAAAGAAACTATCATGGCAGAGGAAATAATAGATGGATTTGGAGGGAGAGGTAGAGGTAGAGGAGGAGGAAACAATGGAGACAACAATGGTGAAGATAATAATGGAAGAAATAGGGAAGGAGATAACTTGTTTGGATTCCCTATAGTTGATGAGGAAACTCATACAAAAATGAAAAATATCTCACCATCTGTCCTTCCTAACTTTTATGGATTGCGAAGTGAGGATCCTGAAACATTTCTGTTTGAGTTTGAAGTCGTGTGCCGAACCTATGACTATATGGAAGACTCTAAAAAACTCAAGCTGTTTCCTTCAACTTTGAAGGGAGTTGCTTTGAAATGGTTCATGGGATTAGCTACTCAATCTATTAGGACTTGGAATGATATGAAACAAACATTTTTGGATAGATACTTGGACTATTGTATGCCCACCAATCACAAGGATGAGGTATTCAAAATGATGCAAAAAGAAGATGAAAATTTGGAAGACTTACTTGAAAGATTTCAATACAACTTGAAAAGAGCAAAGATGAGCAACTTAGATGATGAAACCTTTAAAGCCCTCATATTAAAAGCCATTAGAGATGAATGGATAGATATTTTAAACATGATGGGGAAAGGAGACATTTCTCAACTTCCACTTTGTGACATAACAGAACTATGTGTCCATCTCTCAAGAGAAAAATCTAAAACAGGAAAAGGGCCTAGAGATCCTTCTCTTATTAGGGCTAACAAATCTGCAACTGGATCAGTAAGTAGGGAAGAGATTGGTAATATGCTTGATGAATTCAAAACTGATATCTTAGGGAGCCTTAGTGAACAACTAGACACCCTTAAAATCCAAAACAAGCAGAAAGCAGAAACAGATGCTTTAGCCATCTTTTTTCCGAAATGTAGGAAGAAACATGCTTTAAGGGAATGTCCCTTGGATGCAAAAGTTGTAGAAACATGTATGATTTTCTCAGAGAATCATGAGATCAAGGATTGTCCTTCAATTCCTGGACTCAAAGCTGTCTTTCAAGAAGACCCAAATTCAGTAGAATCTCTCTGTTTTGTTGCAAGGAGACCTTGGCGGGGACAACAAACTCAAGGGTTTAACAACCCTATGAATTTTCAAACCCCACCAAATTGGAATCCTTGGCAACAACCTTGGCCTCAACATCAGAATCCATATCAACCATGGGTACAAGGGATGCAAAATCCTTATGGGAGATTTGCTCAATTTTATCAATATCCTCCATCTTTTCAAAATCAACAAGCTCCACAACTTCCAAATGTAAATCCACAACTTTCATTGCCATTTCCACAACAACAACCTTCTCAACAAAATCCAAATCCTCAACTCATGCTCCCATACCAAAAAAAGACAAATCAACTTCCAGCTCAGCCATTGCCAAATCCTAACAATAAAAATCCTCAGAATACTTACATGGTAGAAGGACAACAATTTCCTACCTATATGATTGTTCCTCTCAATTATGTACAACTCAGATCTAGTAGAGTTTTAGAAAAACCTTCTATAGATATTCAAGAGCAAGATACCTCTGAGGAGGACTCTCTTAAGGTCAATAAGGGTTCTGAGGAAGAATCTCTTCAAAATTCAAACATTAAAAAAGAAAAAGAAAAGTTAACATCCACAACTCCTATAGTTGAGCAACCTGCATCTTCATATATACCTCCTTTTCCTGAAAGACTACAAATTGACAAGGGGGTGGAAAAACAAATCTTGTTGCCTAACTATGATTTTCTAGATGAATTGAAGAATGTTTGTATCAATATTCCCTTGTTACAAGCCATTCGAGAGATTCTTATTCTAGCAAAAACAATAAAGGAGTTGAGTTTCAAAAGACCAGGAAGGAAACTAAAAGACACAAGAAGAATCCACCTGGTAGGAAAAATTGCAGATATTATGATGGGAAAAATTACCATGCAGAAGTATGTAGATCCAGGAAGTCCAATTGTCAAGACACATATAAATGGGATAGAAATTCCAAACACATTGATTGACTTAAGGGCTGCTATCAACATTATGAGTAGACAGACTATGGACCAGCTAAAACTTCCTAACCTTCTTTTTACACCTACTTTACTGCAACTTGCAGATCGATCCATTATTAAACCAGATGGTGTATTAGAAGATATTTCAGTCTCCTTAGATTCTTGGGAATATTCGGTAGATTTTATGATTTTGACTCCCAAAAGTAATCTAGGAGGGCACCCACTTATCTTAGGAAGACCTTGGCTAGCCACAACTGATGCTTTTATTAGTTGTAGATCTGGGGATATGTACATTTCTAATGGTAATTCAACAAAGAAATTCAATGTGTATCTTCCAGCAAAAGCAATCACATAAGTATGAGACAATGAATGGGTCGATGATGAGGACATTATACAACCTATCTTTACCATTTCTGAAATCAGTGAGGATAGTCAAATTCTGAACACATTAGAAAATTTTGAGATATCTTCAGAATATGACCCCACAGGAATCTGACATAGAATATTTATCATCAAGACAAATGTCTCTTTACTCTATGGAAGAGTTTGGTAGTTCTACCATTGAGATTTTTCCAGGAAAAACATTGAATATCAACAAACATTTGGAAAAGTCACAACAAGAAGAACTAACCAAAATCTTACAAAAACATTCTACTGCATTTGCATGGGAGTATACTGACATGAAAGGTATTGATCCTAAGACTTGCATCCATCATATCTATATTGAGGAAAACAGTAGACCAATCGGACAACCTCAAAGAAGGATGAATCCAAATCTTAGGGAGATAGTGAAAGAAGAGCTCCAAAAACTACTCAATGTAAACTTCATTTATCCAATTTCAGATAGCCGATGCGTTTCTCCTTTGGTTATAGTACCTAAAAAGAATGGTAAATGGAGGGTATGCATTGATTACAGGGAATTGAACAAAGCAACTTTGAAGGATCACTTTCCTTTGCCTTTTATTGATCAGGTATTAGATACATTAGCAGGTAAAAAGTACTTTTCATTTCTGGATGGTTTTAGTGGCTATAATCAAATTCAGGTAGCACCTGAAGATCAAGATAAGACCACATTTACTTGTCCATGGGGAACTTTTGCCTACCGAGTGCTTCCTTTTGGGTTATGTAATGCACATGCAACATTCCAAAGAGCAGTACTAGGAATTTTTTCTGATCTAATCCATGATTGTGTAGAGGTTTATATGGATGATTTTACAGTTTATGGTAATTCATTTGAAGAGGCATTAGAAAATTTGGAAAAAGTTCTCATAAGATGTAAAGAAACAAAACTTTCATTAAGCCATGAAAAATGCTTTATGATGTTTACTGAAGGGATTGTTTTAGGACATCATATTTCGGGAGATGGGATTAAGGTTGATAGATCAAAAGTTGAAGTCATCTCCAAGTTGCCTATTCCAAATTGTCAAAGAGATGTTAGAAGTTTTCTAGGATTTACTGGTTACTATAGAAAATTTATAGAAAACTTCACTAAAATAGCATCTCCACTCTTCAAATTGCTTACAAAAGACTGTGAATTTAAATGGGATCCTGATTGTCAATCAACCTTTGAAACTTTGAAAACAAGAATATCTGAAGCACCTATCTTGAGAGGACCAAATTGGAAACTCCCTTTCCATATTTCTACAGATGCTTCAGATACAGCTCTAGGAGCTATGTTGGGTCAAAAATATTTAGTTCCTTATGCCATTTATTATACCAGTAAAAATTTGACTCCCACAGAGTTGAACTATACTGTGACTGAAAAAGAGTTTTTAGCTGTTGTTCATGCAATTAATAAGTTTAGACATTACATAGCAGGCTATGAAACTTTTATTCATACTGACCATTCTGCAATTAGATATTTAATGAACAAACCTGTTACTAATGGCAGAGTGACAAGATGGCTTTTACTTTTGCGAGAATTCAATATTACTGTGTTGGATAGACCAGGAAAACAGAATACAGTAGCTGATTTCTTGTCTAGGATTCAGAATACTAAAGAAGATTCTCCTGTAGAAGATAATTTTTCTGATGAATACTTGTTTGCAGTAACTATTAAGACCCCTTGGTATGCAGATATTGCTAACTATTTGGTTACAGGGAAACTACCTTCACATTTATTTCCAAGTGAAAAACGAAAAATTATTCAGGAGAGTTCAAAATATTTATGGATTTCTAACGAATTGTTTAAAACAGGGCCAGATCTTGTGATCAGAAGATGTGTCAGGGAAGATGAAATGCCTGATATTCTTAAGGCATGTCATGATGAACCATGCGTCGGACACTTTTCAGACAAAAGGACGGCCTATAAAATCCTCTCTTTAGGATATTATTGGCCTTCCCTCTTCAAAGATGCAAAACGATATGTCAAAAGGTGTGACAGCTGCCAAAGAGTAGGGAAACCTACCCTTTCAAATGAAATGCCATTGCAAACACAGGTACTCATTGAACCCTTTGAAAAATGGGCTTTAGATTTCATTGGACCTATTAATCCACCATCTAAGCAAAAAAAGTATATATTGGTTTGTACTGATTATGTTACTAAATGGGTAGAAGCTAAAGCATTAGTATCTGCTACTGAAAATTCAGTTGTTCATTTTCTTTATGAGGATATTTTTACTCGCTTTGGTGTTCCAAGAGAAATTGTGACAGATCAAGGAAGCCAATTCAAATCCAACTTGGTGGAGAAATTGATGGAAGAATACAAAATCAAGCATAGAAAATCTACTCCTTACCATCCGCAAGCAAATGGTCAAGTGGAGTCTACAAACAAAGTTCTTGAAAGTATCATCACCAAAACTGTTCATCTACATAGAAGAGATTGGGCAGAAAGGCTTCCTGAAGCCTTGTGGGCCTATAGAACTACATGGAGAAATACAACAGGACATTCTCCCTATGAACTTTTTTATGGGAAAGAAGTCTTGCTCCCCATTGAGTTCCAAGTCAAGACCTTCAAGATAGCAGTTCAATTCGGGATGAACTTATCAAAAGCCCAAAAGCATAGAATGGAGCAATTGAATGAGCTAGATGAGATCAGACAAGAAGCAATTTTAAGAACTGATCTAGTTCAATATCAAAGAGCTAAATGGCATGACAAGTACATCAAAGAGAAGAAGTTTCAAGAAGGAGATTGGGTATTGTTATTTGATTCCAAGTTTAAAGATTTTCAAGGAAAATTTCAGACTCATTGGCTTGGGCCATATGAGATTGACAAGATCTTTAACAATGGAGCGGTAAGAATCAAGACCATTGATGAGTTTCAAACTCCTCTTATTGTGAATGGCCATAGATTGAAAGTTTATCATAAGCCACTCTCAAAAGAGGATTTTGTCAAAATGTTTCAAGAAAAATATGCAATCAGGCTGGTACAGGAGAATTCTTCTTCTCCAGCAGCCTAGCTTTTGTTCTTTTCAGTTAAAAAAATAAAAAAAATAAAAAAAAAAAATTGTATAAGCCTGAAAACCAATCACTGATTGGCAGTCTTATACAGAAAATATTGGGTGAAAATCAGGAACACCTGACACCCTATATTTTTCCAAAAAACATCTCTCTTTCATTTCACAAGTCTTGTGACCACCCACTCCATTCCATTCCACTTCACTTCACTCCACTTCATTCCATTTCACTTCATTTTTCATTCCATTTTTACCAATAAAATTATTTTTCATGACCATTCCATTCAGTCATTTGTCATCCGTTCATTTCCATTCACTCAAATAATAGCTGTGTCAGTTTCCGCAGCTGACATCTGTTTCCGCAGCTGACACCAGTTTCCGCAGCCAGAAGCAGATTCCGTAGCTACTACTCTGTTTTCAAAAGAATGTACAGCCAGATGTTATTTCCATAATCATGAAATAAAATGTAGGTAGGAGGACCAAAAATGAAGACATGGAGCATTCAAGATATCAATGAAGAGCAACAAATTGAAGACCAAGGAAAAAGGAAAAGATTCCAAGGTATGAGTAAAATTCATTTCAAATAGCATTGAAAACACATTTTTATATAGTTCTAAACCATAAGCTCCATCCATTATGTGCAATGATTATATTGACAAATTCCGTAACCCTTTCACGATCTCCATATGATCCTCCCGCATTCATTCTCAAACAGTTCCGTAATTAAAACCCCCGATCTTCACTCATACTTCGATATTCCACCAGTGACAATGAGACGTAGTTGATTTGACCACGGGCTCTTACAGCCGCATAAATCCATAGGCGTTGTTTAAACGTGCTCACATTTATTTTGCAGCCACCAAATTTCAAAACACTGCTGGATGTGTTATACTCCTCCCATTGTTCTATTAATCTCACAGCCGTATCTCTGTCGTGCTCACGAAACCCCTCTCTGTTCTGTTTCATTCTATTTCGTTCTTTGTTACGCTACAGCTTGTATAACCACTCTCTGATATCTACCTACAGTCATTGTGCTCATTTCCGTGCATTCAGCCGTTCTACTTTCATTGAACCCTCACGCAGGAAAATTTTTGAAGAGAAGAAAAAAGAATGGGTAAATTGCTAAGAGCAGAACCGGAAGGACCTAAGTTCATGGAAGGGTATCCGCAAGTCAAGGATATATTGAAGAAAGCAAAGTGGTTGCGGTTTATCCAAAAGTTCAGAGGCTATCATAAAGAAGTGACAAAAGCATTTGCAAGGTCGTTCAATGGCTTGGAAGTAGAGATTGGAGACCTTAAGTTTGCGGTGAACGAGGCATCTATAGCATCTGCCACGGAACTTCTTCAAGAGGGTGAGCGTTGGTTTAAGAATAAAAACATTAGTGATGAAGCCTGGAGAATAATCTTACGAAACCAAGGTATGGACATAACTATTTTTAAAAGAGGAATTCCTGTTCATGCATTGAAAGAGGAATGGACTACTTTGCTGCTAGTTTTTCAAAAATTAATTACCTGTGAAGGCCGTTTTGGGTCCATGTATATGTACCATACCAGATTGCTGATGAATTTTCTAGATAATCAAACTCTCAATCTCCCATATTTTCTATTAAATAGTTTGAAGAAAATGTCTGTGACTATTCAGAAGCATTTGGGAGATGTAGAACCACATCTATATCACCATGGTATTGTAAAAATTTTGATTGAAAAAGAGTTAAAGGAGAAGAAAGACACATGGGAACAATTTTTGATTAGAAATTTCTTTGAGGAACCTTAGGAAATTCCTGAAGGTAGCACATCAAGAAGGAGTAGGAGAAAAAGAATAAATGATGAAACTCAAAGTACTCCTACTCAAGAAATTCCTGAAGGTAGCATATCAAGAAGGAGTAGGAAAAAGAGAACAAATGATGAAATTCAAAATACTCCTACTACTACAATTGAAAGAACTGATAGGGAAGAGAGACTGTCAAAGAGGAAGAAGAAAGAAACTAAGGGTAAAAAGCCAATAACACCAAAATAGATAAAAAGTATTGAGGCTATACATCAAACCCCTTCTTCCGAAGAAGAAGATCATCAAGTGTTATCTGAAAGATTAGTTCATCTTCAAAAACAGTCATCTATGGCCAAGAAGACAGAGAAAGGGAAACAAAAGCAAAAGGACAGTGGTCCACAGCGTGTGAGAAGAAGTTCCAGACTTAAGGGGAAATTGCGGAAAACACAAATGGAGGGTCCTCATTTCATTGATTTGAGAGAGGAAACATCTGAACAGTCCCCGGCTGACCATAGTCCATCTCAGTCAGTTAGTGAACCTGGTTCATTTCATTCTCAGTCAGACATTGAACATAGTCCATCCCATTCTCAGCAAGATGTTGATGTGAGCCCTTCTCAACCAGATTTTGAAGATAACTCTCCTCCACGACATTTTGAGGATAGCCTAATAAAAATGACACCTGATATAGACCCCAAGCAGCAGGAAGTATATGATTATATAGAATCTTTGGAAAGAGCAGCTACGGGCCCCAGTACTTCGTCCATTCAGCCTCACACAGTACAAGATGATTTAGTCCAATCACTGAAACAAGAAGTCTTTGAGCTAGAGCTTTTAAATAAACACATTAAAAATGAAAATGAGGCATTGAAGGAACAAGGTAAATTGGACAAAATCATTCATGATAATACCATGCTACATCTGGGAATATGGCAGAAGAAGAACAAGAAATTGAAAAAGAAATGCCAGAAGTTAAGCAGAGCACTAGTTAATATCAAATTTAGATGCTTAATGAAGAAGCCCAGGATGTTGGCAGCACCAGGAAGAAGAGGAGAGGGCTGGATGTACTAGCTGAAGTGTCAAGGCATATGAACTGAAGAAGGATTATCAAAATTTTGGTTGAATGAGGACATGCAACACCTTCACAGTAGGGGTATGTTGAGTCTCAAATCTGCATCTTTTCCATACACCTTTTTATACATTTTTCATTCACCTGAACCTCCCAAGTTGTCAATATCATTGTATATTAATTGCAAAAGAGCATCTAAAATGGTTTTTAACTATATTTTTGTGTCTGCTATTTGATTTAGATTTTTCTCATTTAGCTGAGGAATCTTGCCACTTTCCGCAGCTGCTGTAACTTTCCGCAGCCATTTTGTGAAACTCTATGTTACAGGTGTCCTCAGGTAAAACGAGCCACATGGGCAAGTCAGAAATGATGTGGACATGGATCGTGTCCTATTGGCTCGAGCGAATTATCTAAGGAGGCTACGGTCAAAGGTGGCCAAGTGGAAGTCAACCATAGAGTCCCACGGTGACAGGACTCTGTTTCTTGTCACGTGGAGATTTATATGGCCGTTTCTGAATTGCGGAAGACAAATCAACACTTGTACATGGCTCCATAAGCCGAATTCAAACATCCACTCTGCATAGATTTACTCTCCAACACGGCCATGATCATAGATCTTTGGACGTAATGGTTTACGTGTTCTCCATCAGCATAAACTTCAGGGAATTACTTATATTACCTTTGTTATAAATAACGTGTTTGCATACGCATATTAGATTAGTCTCTGTTAGTTTTTATTAGTCTCCATTAGCTTCTAGATAGCTCTGTAATGTAATTACGCTGCCATTGTGCCGTAATATCACCTTTATGTTATGACTGCATATTAATATATACGAAGACTCTGTTTCCAAGCGTAATTCGTACTTGAAGTATGTTGCCAAGGCTGGTGTAGAGGGCCCCTGCACAGCTGAGGTTTTGTGCATTATTGTATAGTTCTTGTTTTATTTCTTTAAGCTCATTGTGCCATAATTCATTCATGTGTTTATACATTGCATCTTTCATAGTATATATGCTTCATTTCTGTTTATAATCTTCACATTTTTACATTTATCATTTTCATGTTTTGTGTTATTGTTAAATGATCGTTGTTCTTGTTTTGGTGTTATAAATAGGCAAAATGTGAATTTGCATAACTTTTTTGATCACTAATGATAGAATTATTAATTATTGCTTTTTAATTTATTTTTCCTAGTTTTTGTTTAATTTCAGATCGCCTCGTTTATTTCACTTGCACATTGTTTCAAATAGTTAGATTTAGATATATTAAATTACCTATGATATCTTCAATACCTCCTAAAGTCACAATTGGATCGATGGTGAGGGATTGAATTATGAATGCGTTTGATATTAGTTTACTTTCTCGCTAGTTAAATATATTGTTGCTCATCACATTCGCCATTTTCCTCCAGTTACGCTACCGACTGATAGAGGATTGAATTATGAATGTGTAGTTTGATATTAGTTTACTTTCTCATAAGTTAGATATATTAATTTCTCATGACATCTTCAGTTACCTCCGAAAGCCACAGCTGGACTGATGGTGAGGGATTGAATTATGAATGTGTAGTTTGATATTAGTTTACTTTCTGCAAGTTATATATCAGGTTACTCAAGTTGTTTATGGTTACCTCCGAAAATCATAGCTGGACTAATGATGAGGGATCAGAAGATAAGTTTATGTAATTTGATTTAGATTTACTTTGTTGCAGCTTTTGGATTTCTTTCAGCATAGTTTCTTTTATGTTTGAACAACAGCAAGAATAATGAGTTTCATGATCAATAGTTCATTGTTTGATTTATTTGACTAGCAGCACATTTTCATTTCCTTTCAAGTTTTGTCATTGTATGTTTCAAATTCCTTCTGAAGTTTCAAGTTGGTAAATCATTATAAAGGATATCATTTCCTTGAACAATCATAACCATACTTGTTTTTATTTTTCCCATCTCACATTAGAAAACCAAAAACGACAAAAAGTTAAGAAATAGGTTATCTTGCACATATAGTGTGCCACACTTCATCAGCTTACGAATCCCGGATTGATAAATTAATGTAGCAATTTAGGACACACTAAATTGACCAAACAGG